>CAJUYH010008352.1:0-15630 GCA_910591685.1 Galerucella tenella | reverse complement strand
AATAATTCATTTTAAACAAAACTAGCTACCGAAAAACCCAAACTATTTAATCAACGGTATAATCCAAACGTAATATTCAGCTGAAGGTTCAAAGTGTTCACCGTTAACATCAATGCAATGCTGTAAGAGGGGGCCCAACTGATTGGCCAGCTCGGTCACCCGATTTAACAAAAATATATTTTTTTTTCGGGTCTTGTGAGGAATGAGTTTTTAAAATCCCCGGCTATTCGAGATGACATGGAAGAGATAATTAGTGCTGCATTTCGATCTGCTAACGTTGATATGCTGAGAAATGATAGTCAATCATTTGAACTATTTTGCAGCATTGCATTGATATTAACGGTGAACATTTTGAACCTTTAGTTCAATATTACGGTTGGGATTATACTTTTGGTGGCTAGTTTTGTTTAGAATAAATTTTTCATCAAAATTTATTATTAATTAGGATTTTTTGTTACATACAACGTTTAATGCTTTCACATAATAGGTCAGTAGTTATATTTTACAATAAATAATACAAAAAAAGGTAGAACGTGTCGCGGGACACACGGTAGGAACTTTAGTTCCTTTTAAGCAAAAATTATGTAATACATATGACGTTATAGATAAACGATTTGCATATTCTTTGGTGGTCGAGTAGTAAGCATACCAGACTCTCACGCAGTAGACCCGGGTTCGATACCCCGCGAGGGAGTTTTTTTTATTGTTGATTTTATTTTTAAATAATTATTCTGCTTGTTATTAATAACGACAACAGGTGGACGTTTGAAATATTTAGCAGAATATTCATTATTATAGATAATGGTACGGTACCCTTCATGAGGGAGTCCGACTGGCAACATCTACTCATAACATCATCGTATGTTTGAAAAAGGAAACCGTAGCATTATACAAATTGGACATTCAAGAACTACGTCTACCACAAAATTAGTGGAAACATAAAATTGAATTGTTAAATTTTCAATTCAAAGTTATATTACAGTTTATAGAAATTTTTATTCTCTAGATTTTTTCCTAAGTGGGTCGTAGAAAAAAAATGCTGCTCGACTCGTGTGGATTGTCCATATCGCACTTGAACGATTGAGCACTCCGCCTACGGCGTCGTGCTCCATCTTCGTCCTCATGCGATATGGCTATCATATCCACACTAGTTGCACAAACTACAATTTCTTTCAAAGTATGCTTTTTTACATTTAAAAAATCCCTGCCAAATGTCAAATCAATTTATCCATCCATTTTAAAGTTATCGAATTGAAACATTAAAGTTTTCAAAATTTCAACACCCTGTATTTCGAAAAGTAAATGTGCTAGACCCCTTAATCGCGCAAAAAAAATCATGGAAATAATAGTTCAGTGGTTCAGTGGTTAGAATGCTCGCATTGCACGCGGGCGGCCCGGGTTCGAATCCCGGCAGGAGCATATTTATTATTATGAATCGCTGCTTCGTAAACGAGAAAGAGACTAAGGAGGCACAACCACTCAAGCAAGGCACATAACGAAGCAACGTAACATAACGTAGCGTAACGCAACGCGTAACGGTCAGATCTTTTGCGTCGCGACCCCTGGTCGCTTAAACAAAACCTGGAGTAAAGAACTAAAGTTCCAATAACTGTGTTTTTATAAACTTTGGGTATAGGGAATGCTCGACAAAAATTAAAGTTACATAATCGAAGATTTTATTTTTGCTATAAAATACAGGGTGTTCCATTTGAAATAAGAAAGAAAATGACAGGTTCTATGACAGGTTCGAGTTTCCGTTCACCCTGTATGCAAGAAAGAATATAATTGAAATTTAATAGGATACGGAGATATTGCATCATATCACAAAACTCTGTTTGGCAAAATACATTTTTTTTCTTTAACGTACAACAATCTACAGAGCGTTGATTTACCTACGATTTTCACATAAACGTGACCATATCTTTTGAAGGACTCTGTATAACGTGGCAAAACCTCATATTGAAAGCTTCAAAAAAATGTAACCAATCCGAACTCGGTATAATATACAGGGGTTCCTATTTGAAAATTCATAATGTTTGGTTTGTAACGGAGTTATGCAGCACTCTGTATAGTTCGATATAATTTCAAAATATGGACCTTCAACACATCTACTATTTTTGTTGATAACATTTTTTGATACCTCCTAAAATGACCCATATACCGAAGTTTGTCGTAAGGTTGGTACACCCTGTATATATAATATCGCTAGGACTATTGTAGCATAACAATAATATACAGGAGAATTACATATGTTACAAAGGTCAAACATGATATATCGAATCACAACTACTGAATTCACAAAAGTATAACATTAAGAATGGAACGTAAAATTTTATTTAACATCTGTATGGATTTTTCAAATTTATCAAGTGAGATACATCACAGATTTCACCAAGTGCCTCTCCCATTTTGTTCGCCTCTGAATTCGAAATTTTCACGTTCCAGCAGTACAGAACATGGCTTGAGCCGCGTTTACACGAGGCCAGTGGGTGAGAAGGTTACTTGGAGCAGGTAACCTGAGGCAAGTAGCCTGCCCTGTTTGGACGACCACGCTTGTAAATCACAAGCAAGTTGCCTGTCAACCTGCCCCCTACCACTCGAAAACGGTACCTGCCTTGAACTGACGCCGTGTGGACAACTCAATGATGAGCAAGTGAGCGAATTGGTGACAAACAGTGCTTTATTGGATGTTTGTTTATTCGTCAAATACTGTACTAATAAAATGGCTCTAAGTTGGACCGAAGAGAAGACTATTAAGTTTTTGGAACTTCACAAGGACCGGCCTTGCTTATGGGACTAGTTTTCTGAACTGTAAATTACGCAGTTCTGTTAGTAGCTGGACAGATGCACTGCGGGTATCTCTTCTGTTAAGCCAAGTTCCCTCAATAATATTTTACTAGATTCACTTACAAATTCCAGTATAAGATTCCGCGTCAATTCTTGTACGTCATCATAAGATAACACAGAAGATGCACTTTCTACCATTTTTAACCCTGGAGTGGACGCATGTTATTATTTTACAAAAAGAGGCGCGTTGGGTCCCACATACCCAAAAACAAAAACCTAATATTTCTCGAAATCAAAGATATTTTTAAAAAATTGTATCGAGTGGTTTCAATGTAGTTAGAAAAGAACATGAAGAACTGCAAACAAAAATATTTTGATTCTTTAAAAAAAATTAAACCAAGATTCACATAAACAGTATTTTTTGGTAAGGCTGCACTGAACACCCTGTAGGAATGTTATTATGCAAATGTCATTGCACAAACTTGGCACACACATACAGTATGTTCTATATATATATATATATATAATCTTAACCCTGGTTTACCCTACGGGTGTCAGGGTGGCTTTTTACTTTTCGTACACAAATTTAGTCCATTCCTTTTTGTTACGAGCCTTTGAACTTGCTTCAATCCATGTAATACTTCTCTTCTCTAGAATTTCTGCAACTGCTTTGTTCCATGATTGTCTTGGTCGTCCTCTCTGTCTTCCCTTTGGTGTTCTAGAATACCATATCCTCTTGACAGGTATATCATTTTTCATTCTGGTGACATGTCCAAACCACTTCAACTGTTGTCTCTGTATTATGTCTATTATTGGTTCAACGTTCAACTCTTGCTTTATGATTTCATTTCGTATTTTATCCCTTCTGGTCACTCCTTTTACTCTACGTAAGTATTTCATTTCTGCTGCTTGTAGCTTGCTCTTGAGTGATTTGGTGAGAACCCAGCTTTCACAGCCATATGTGAGAATTGGACAATATATTGCTTTATAGACCTTTAGTTTTGTTTGTTTGGATATCTCTTTTCTGCCTAGGAAATTTTTATTCAAGCTATAGTATACTTTTACTGCTGCACTCATCCTTTCATTTATTTCTGTTTCTTGTTTTCCATTACTTTGTATCTGTATTCCTAAATATCTGAAATTATTGACTTGTTGTAGTTCAGTTCCTTCTAGTTGTAAGTTCATGTTCTCGTTTTCTTTTCCTATAACCATTACTTTACTCTTTTCTATATTTATATTCATATTCCGAATTTTCAATGCTTCTTTCCATGCCAACAGTATGTTCTAAACAAATGAATTTTTGACAAATACGGCACTTGTATCGCGTTTTGCGATCTTTGCAGAATGCGTATCTGCCACGTTTATTTCCCACTACTGACACTGGCATCACCATTTCAGTTCCAGTAAATGTCTCTGCAGATTGTCTAATTTCTCTTGGTAGGAAATCAACTCACTTTCTCTCTAACGTAAGGATATATTATTCTAAAGAAAAAAATAGTTTTAGTACCTGTGTGTAGCTATTTTATAATATGAATAACTTTGGTGCACAACAATAAAACTCACACAAACAGGCGCGTTGGGTCCAATAGACCGAAATCACTCCTAGAACCTATACTATTCACTTCACAGCGTGAAACTACTAACTAGCGTACATTCTAATCTAACTTGAAGGTACTGAGGCGCACAGACCTCAATGTCCTCTCTGGCAAAAGCATTAACAATATTAAAATCTCCTTGGGCCGGACGGATCCGACGCGTCCACTCCAGGGTTGATTAACTTACTTAAACACTGGCTCGCTCACAACTGACGTCGTGTTGATGTGGACAGGGACAACGACAAGTCCCCAGTACAGTAGCTTCCCTCAGGTTACCTGCTCCAAGTAACCTGTCCACCTACTGGCCTCGTGTTAACGCGGCAGTGGCTGATTGCAGCTGTCGCATACTGGTGCCATTGAATGGGACATCAGATAGTCGTGAGAGAATCTTCTATGTCCGATTCTAAGGCGCGATGGAATCGTTTGTTCTCTTCTTTTCTTTTCATGGGAAGGAATCTCCAGGGGCTCACGTAATTCCCTATTCTGCTAAGCTTAGAATTTGAATTAATCCAACGATCCTACCAGTATTTATAGATAGGAAGTTATATGAACTTTTGAAGTATTTGTTCAAAAATATCCTGCACTTTGAATACTCGTACAAAAAACCTGATCTCTTACAATTTTAAGTAGAGTTCAATAACGGAAAAAAATACTTTTGTGATACTATCTCTTGAAATATTGGCACAGTACACAGTATTACGGATTTCTCCATATTATTACATATTCAACTCTATGGAATACATGTGGCATCAGCTAACATCCAGAGTTAGATATGAAAATATTCCACTCACTCCAAACTCAAGTGTTATACAGTTGATTAGAAATGTTACAAGTGATATTCCTAGATATTCCTATTGATGGCTGGAAAAATTCAATTCAGCTTATTATTGAAGCTGGAGGTACATATCGAAATGTGGTACCCTTAGTAATTATCAGTAATTATTTGAAAAGTAAAACTGGTACTTATTTGTGAATACCCTGTATAGTACATATATTACAAAGTATTTTTAAAATGTGACCATCGGGAAACTACAAATTTTCCAATGGAAACATTTTTTCAAAACATCGATGTAATGAATCCAAACGTATACTATTGGCCACCCTGTATGTTTCAAAGTTAAATTTGTTTTCGAGAAACTCGGTAATTTTTTTTACCAAATAAATCCGATAAATTTTACCGGCTACGGATCTGTTATTGTTTACTGTACAACGAGGTGTTTATTAACTCTTATAACTGAATCTTCAATGCCAGATAAGTCAGCGAAATATGAAGGAACGTTATTTAGATTTGTTTCATAATTATAAGGATCTTTCCTTTGTTCACCATATTTCCTGATTCGGTGTAACAACGATAGTGCCAGGCAGCAGATAGGATTCAGTAGCATGACATTTTCACCTAAATTTAATAGCTTCATAATTAATCACTATACAATTTGTCTCCTGTCCAATAAGCATGTCAATACGAGACTGGGGTAGTTTGCGTGTGATGTTGTTTAATACAACGCAAGCGATGTATATTTTTTTGAAACAAATCGATATTCCAGTGCAATGATTTAACAACAGTTTCAGTTGAAAAAGAGGAGTTTTGATGAATTTCCTACCATTCCAAATTAGATTATCATTGGACTTATTCCGTTTTTAAATGATATAACAGAATGAGTGTCGACTGGGTGAGTCTAAGTTATGATTTTCAGACGTGCGATAAGTAGTGGAAAAATTAACTTGATGGCTTCAGTTCATTTGAGAATGATGGGAAGTAGAATCAGACAGTTTTCATCAGTATCATCATTGTCTATATAGACAATGTTATCATTGAACAATGTTCAACTCACTAGCGCCAGAATTAATTTTTTTTATCAAAGATTTTACATTGTTTTGGGAAAATTAGGCACTATTGAGCTGGAAAATGGAGATTTTTGCGATGAAGGGTTAAGAAAAACACTGATACCATATGTAATTTGTAGGCGTGAGGGAAAATTTGTTTTACAAAGTACATCAAAAATTTATAATTTAATTGTTATTTGAAATATGTGGAAACAGTATTTATTTTGTGTGTTATGATGCAAAACAATTGATACATACCCCAACGTCGCACTTCTGACAAGCTGTTCTTCTGAAAATTCATTTCATTATACTCAAATACAGGGTGTCCAAAACCGCAAACTGCATAATTATATACTAGAAGTGATTCTACGTCCATCCAACCTAACTTGCCCTTATCAAAACATTTCTTCCAAGAGACCTAGCGTCAATTTTTCCAACATATATGGAAAAAATATTTCAAGATTGGTATTATACTTCTGTGGAATACATGAACTATAATCTGAACCATATGTTCAAAACAAAAACCAAAAGGTTCATTCTTAGTATAAAATAACGCTAGTTACCATTCTGGTCTCATCGAGGAGGTTCCAAACACATCATGGAGAAATCAAGAGATCATTGAATGGCTGACCAGAACTTCTACAAATTGTGAGATTTAATTAGCCTCCTGCTTGATTTGCAGTGGACGACCTAGCGAAAAACATGGTATTGACGTAGTGCGGCTTCCCTCATATCACTGCCAATGAAACTGATATGGGCACAAGTGAAAAGTTTGATCCGTCGACATAATACTTCATTCAAAGCGAAAGATGTGGAAGCATTATAAGATAGGTCCCTATTACAAGTACTAAGGAATACTGGCAAATAGCAATCAATCATGAGGAAGAGAACAAGTGAAATCTAGACGAAAACTAAGACATTACAGTGACATCATTAACAATTTCAATAAATGATGACTCTGCAAGTGACGATTGTGACTCCGACAGTGATTTAGAGACATTTGGGTCCACTAATCTAGACTAAAATGAGGGACTATTCAAAACAATTCATCAGTGGCATGTTCATATTGATTTGGTAAGCAGATTACAATTATTAGTACCTATCATAACATTGTTTCATTTAGAATTTGAACCATAGTTTAACGGTCAACATTTTAAACCACACATATTCTACAGGATATTTACGTATTTCATAATTTAAAACTCAGGCAATACAAAAAATATTAAGAATATATTCCTATGGGCCCCTTATACTGTTTCTGAACATACGCCTATTATACCCCTAGAAAGTATTAGGATAAGACTTGGTCATTGTTATATCTTTACAATATCCGTCGGCACAAATGAATTTGTTGTTTTCACAACATTCATTACAGCAGGTAGTATTTTGTTTGGTCCACTTGTGCTGAGCAAGTCACATAAAATTTTGATTTATTACTCCGCACCGATTGTGATTTCACTAAGGTGCTATGAAAACAAGAATATCATCTTTTTAAAAAGCATAATAGCTTAAAACGTTCATATCAACTAAGTTTAGACAAATCGTATCCAACAGAATTATTTTAAAAAATTACTTTTCTTTTTCTTCTACAAAGGATAATATCACTGAACCACCTGTTATCAACAATATTAACAACAATAATATAATTGAACAGCCTGAGATTAATGATGGTTGGGTTAGGTTAGGTTTATGGTGAGTGGGTCTATGGGCCACTCCACTGCGACTCGCAAGAGTCTATTGTGGCTCACACATATTCAGATTTCACCAAACAAATTCAGCTTCTCAACAAAGCCGATAAGTTTATTTGGTGGATGATATTTCAGGTCCGAGGGCGAGAGAGAGACCCTGCCAAACATCAGATACCTGATTCGAGCCGCGGCGGGGCAGGCACAAACTATATGCTCCAGGTATTTAGTGGTTGTTTGGCAAAACTTATTGCGATGCCAATTGTGGGTTCTGGTCCGATAGAAACACGCGCGGCACCCTCCCTTGCAAGAGAGTCTGCCTTCTCGTTTCCTTCCATGCCAGAATGGCCAGGGATCCAGATCAGCAATACTTTATTGGGTTCTCCTATTGAGGAGAGTCTTTTTTGGCAGTCCCAAACCAATTTCGACGTTACACGGTGAGAGCTAAGTGCTTTCAAAGCCGCTTGGCTGTCCGAGAAAATTCTTATTATTTTATGTATGAGATTGGCTTGATCCACTCTCTCCACACATGAAACATATGGCGTACTAAATTAATGATAGTACAATTTTTTATAGTAGTATCCTTTTATTAGAGAAATTACTCCAAAAGTACAGACATTTTTGGAGAAGACTAAAAAATGATAATAAACTTATAAAAACTATCAGCCAAATTTTCAGTTGAGCTGAAGATAAAATTTCACTAGTTTCACTTTTTCGATTGAATTGCCTCGTCACAATTATTTTACGAATGAAGAAACGCGGGATATCTGTATCTGTAGAGTGGGGAGGGTGAGTGTGTAGGCTCACAGCACTTAGGCCACATGTGACCCATTGTACATCCTCCCAAGAGTTGTATTCCTAGGTCATTGTCCATCCTGTCCTTCTCAGGAAGGTGGACAGGGCACTGGGAGACATATCCTTTATATCGGCAGGTGTAGGCCAAGACTCACCGAACACACACTCTCTTATTGACGATAACTCCGGACACTCGCATAAGACATGCCTGGCAGTTTCATCTTCCTGTTCACACATCCTGTATAGAGGTGTGTCCACTATCCCCATAGTATGGAGGTGTTTCCTTAGTTGACAGTAACCAGTCAGAAATCCTACTGTTGAACGTAGGTTTTTCCCGGTCATCGCCAAATATTTCTTCGGCGCCAGCTTTCCAGGGTCGCCCAGGGTGATCCTGGCAAAACTGCATCCTTTGATTCCATCCCATCTTTTGAGGGATTGAGCATGGGTGTAACGTTTGGCTAGTTCCGCAATTGTCGAAGTCGTTAGGCCGTAGGTGTCACTGGGTCCTAGAATTTTTAGTCCAGCGGCTTTCCTGGCTGAAGAATCAGCAGTGCGATTTCCTTTACTCCTGTCGTGCCCTTTAACCAACCTCAGGATAATATTGTTATCTGCCGAGGCGTCAGCGAAATCTTGGTGGCACTGTAGTACTAGCCTCGATATAACACGTTGTCTGTTCAAGGCTAATAGGGCTTGTCTACTATCAGTGCAGATTATTATGTTTTTGCCAGAAATTCCTCTTCTGGTTAGTTCTTTTGTGGCAATTGAGATACCAGCCAGTTCTGTTTGAACCACGCTGGTATTGTTTCCCATTCCCCACTTAATCTTTAGGCCTACTGCTCTCGAGTAAACTCCACATCCTGAGCCTTCTTCCATTTTTGAACCATCTGTATAAATGCGTTTTGCATTTGCAGCATCTGGCTCTGTGTTCTGTTTTATTTGAATTTTGTAGGGTTTGTTAAACAAAAACCTGGGTTCAATTGCATCGTTGGCTGCCTGCAGCAGAGGTAGCGCAGTGAGCGCTTCCTGCCATAGGCTCAACCTCAATTGGCCCACTCCTACTTCGGGGTTTACACCAGCCGTGCGCAATCGTACCATGGCCATTAACGCAACCTCCTTGACGTGCAGGTCCAGAGGGGTCAGACCAGTAATTAGTTCCATTGCTGCGGTTGGTGTTGTTCTCATGGCTCCTGTGATGTTCAGACAAGCCATTCGCTGTATTTGATATAATTTTTGGATGGCCGTTGCTTGTAGAACTTTCGGTCCCCATGCAATTGCTCCATACGTTAACATGGGTCTTATTATTGCAGTTTAGATCCAGGTGACCACACGGGGTGACAGACTCCATGTGCGTCCCACTGTCCTCCGACACTGCTCATAAGCCACATATGCTCTTTTTGCTCTGCTGTGTAGATGAGAGTTCCATGTTAGTTTCCTGTCGAGGGTAATACCAAGGTATTTCACCTCTTCCGAAAAGTTTAGTTTGCTTTTGAAGATTTCGGGAGGTTTCAAACCCGATAAGCACCTTTTCCTGGTGAAAAGGACCATCTCAGTCTTTCTGAGATTGATCGACAGTGAGTGTTCCTTACACCATTTTTCAATTAATTTAAGCCCATCCTGCGCTCTGTCGCACAGTGTGTTCACAAATTTGCCAGTCTGCAAGATAACTATGTCATCTGAGTATGCAATTGTGTAGAATCCATTGTTGTTGAACTGATTAATCAGGGTGTCTAGGACTATGTTCCACAGAAGGGGTGATAAGACTCCTCCTTGTGGACATCCCCTTATGACCAGTCCTCTTACTGTGATGTCTTCTACATTGATACTTATTGCTCTACTAGAGAGCATCTTGAGTATCCATTCTCCTACTACCAGAGGTACATTCCTGGAGTTGAGTTGTTGGGTAATTGTTGGAAAGGTTGTTTTATCAAACGCTCCCTCGATATCTATGAATATACCCAGGGTGGATTCTTTGTTGTCCAATGATCTTTGGATTCTGCCAACCCGGAGTATATGCATGCTGATTTGGATGAAGTGGGTTGTGAACTAGCACTTTATCTCTTAGATACCGCTCGCATAACCTCTCCATTGTTTTCAGGAAGAACGATGTGAGACTAATTGGTCGGAATGCTTTTGGTAGGGTGTAGTCCATCCTACCTGGTTTGGGTATAAATACCACTCGTACTTCTCTCCACTTACTGGGAATATACCTCAGAGCTAAAGAGGCTCTGGAAATTCCAACCAGGTGCGGCATAAGAATATTCATTCCCCATTGAAGTAGGGCTGGTCTTATTCCGTCAGGTCCTGGTGACTTAAAGGGGGAGAAGTCCGATATGGCCCACCTTATCTTGTCCTCATCAATTACTGCAGTAGCAGATTGCCAGTCGTATTGTGAGGGTGTTGTTGGTACTTCCGTCCAGTTTGACGTTCCAGAAAAGACAGAACCTGGGAAGTGAGTTTCCATAACAATTTTAGCGCTCTCTTGAAGGTTGGCGGCCTTGTCGCCATTTTACCTTGTCAGGATGCCGATACTCTCATGGTGGTCGTTTGAGAGTGCCTTCTGTAGCCTAGAAATTTGTGGGAAGTCTTCGACTGCCTCACAATAGGCTCTCCAGGCTTCTCTTTGCTTTTGTCTGCAGACTTTTTTGAACTCTTTGAGGTTTGCTTTATACATTCCCCAGTCCTCTTTGAGTTTTGTTCGTTTTGCCTTGTTAAAGGTCGTGCTCGCTGTCTTTCTGAGGTGTTCCAGTTCAGGGCACCACCAGGTATTGGTCTGAACTATCCTCATCGGACAGGATTCCTTATAGGCAATGTCTATTTTGTTTTAGATAGATACTGTGTACCTTTCCAGTTCCTCATAATTGCTGGGAATCAGGACTTCTGTTTCCCGCAAAGCACCTCCTAAGTGTCGATTGTAGAGAGCTACATCCGCTCTTTTCGGGTCACGGGATTTTACAGTGGTCCTGAGATCCTGGCTTACCGTATAGGTCAGCCAGCGGTGGTCTGACATAGAAATATGATCCGACACCTGCCAGTCCTGAATTTTGTTTGATATTTTGGTTGTCGCCAGCGTAATATCTATTAATGTTTGGCTACGGGCGTTAATAAATGTCGGCTCCGTGCCTCTATTTAAGATTGTTAAATCTTTCCTAATTATATATTCATAAAGAGACTTACCTCGGGCGTTGATATCCTTGCTGCCCCAGCTCAAGTGGTGTGAGTTAGAGTCGCAACCCAATATCAGCTCCACTCTGTGGTTGAGGCAGTGATCCACTAGTACCTCCATCCCTTCAGTCGGTGGTAGGGTGGCTTGCTCCACTCTCTCCAAACATGAAACAATGGCGTACTAAATTAATGACAGTACAATTTTTTATAGTAGTATCCTTTTATTAGAGAAATTACTCCAAAAGTACAGAAACTTTTGGAGAAGACTAAAAAATGATAATAAACTTATAAAAACTATCAGCCAAATTTTCAGTTGAGCTGAAGATAAAATTCCACTAGTTTCACTTTTTCGATTGAATTGCCTCGTCACAATTATTTTACGAATGAAGAAACGCGGGATATGATTTGGGCATTCGCACATGAACATTTTTATGGTCGCTCTGCAGCCAAAATGTTTGGATTGTTATATCCAGCCGGAAGGCAACTGAATCACAAAAAATTTCAAATCTATATCAGCGTTTGGATGAAAATGGATTATTTCACAATATTTCACAAGTCTGGAACAAATCACACCTGATTAAGAAGATGACATTCTGGTTCGAATAGATGAAAATTCTACAGTTAGCTTGTCGGTAGCACCAACACCGGCGATAAAGATCCAAAACTGTTTCCATTTAACAATTCATTATAATTTCAAGTGAAAAATCATATGCAAGGAAAGTTAAAATTGAAATATATTTTATTCACAACCATATACAGGGTGGGGCAATCTTCTGACATCGGAGGATTACATCGTTGTGGTGATAGATGGAACTTTATAGTTTTGTGTGAGCTAATACAGCTACTAAGGGCAAATTTTGAAAATACTTTCGAATCTACAGGGTGTTCCAAAACCACGTAGCAGCACAAACTTACATTTTTTTAAATGGAACGTATTATATTTTGTTCAAGAATCGAAAAGATCTCACCGAGAGCGTTACAAAAATATAGCACTCTAATATATTATAGGGGTGTTTTACAAAGATATGGCCAATTATTAGCAAAAAAAACCTCCCCTTTAAAACTCTGCAAAACAGTAAATTAAAATAAATCAACAGGTCTTTGTACTCAAATGTCATACACATATCATTGGCTGTGCTCAGTATTAATTACTTTTTTTATCCGTGGCTTCTTTAATACAAGGTGAATCAGAACGCAAATCAAGCAATATCTCAAAATTTTCAAATGAATCACCCTATAAGTCTTTTTACAATTTGTTAGTACAATTAATAAAATTTCAAACGATGTAGTACACTTAGGGCATAAGTTAATGGAAAATCGTAGATATTTTATGATAATGGTCAAAAACAAGTATTTTACGTACACAAATTAAATGGTATTGAATTTTTACATGCATTAACTTGTGAATTTTAACATTTCTGAGGCATACATTTTAATCGTAATTTTGGATGCATCTACAATATCTAATCAATGAAATGAAATGTTTGCTATTACCGTAGGTACCTGGAATTACCAAAAATTTCATATTTATTCATGTTTCACTTTCAAGAATTGTTATTATAGGCTTGTTCGAGAATGGGCGAAACATAATCAAGCCATTTTTGATTATATCAAGTGGGCTACTATTAAAATAGTATCTACTGAATAATGTCAAAAAATTATTGCTGTATTCTTCGTTTGTGTTGTGGAAGTTGATTCAAACACAATAGTTAACTTGTAGTTCCAACAAGATGGAGCATCTGTATATCACGTTCGTTGTGTACGTAGGTGATTGAACATTTTACCGACAGGTGGATAGGACTTGGTGGACCAATTTCGTGGCCTCCTCTATCTCCAGATCTCATATAACACCGATGGATTTCTTTTTATGGGGATACATCAAACAACTTGTGTATCAAACGGAACCTACTACCAGAGAAAACGTGAAAGAAAGGATTCGTAACGCATTTTCCACAATAACTCCAGCTATGTTGGAAAGAGTAAGATCCTCGTTTTTGAAAATAATTGTATGGAAGTAAATGGTCGCCATTTTGAACACTTAGCATAAACTTCTATAATTTTTATAGAATGTCAATGTACATTTATGTAAATGTGAGTGTTCTTATAATGTTGGTTTTCATAATTGTTAGTTTTTCAAAAAAGAAAAAGTTGGAAAATAAAATACAAGCTTACATTTTACATAACTAAGATATACTGTTTGTGATGACTTGAGTAATTATATACTACAAACTGCTTTCATATTTATTAGTACCATAATGACACTACTTACAGTAAATAAAAATATTTCTTCCAACATAATTCCTTCTTTCCTTCCTCTAACGGTAAGAGTAGAAGTCTAAAATTTTTTAGATGCATCCGAAATTACGATTAAAATGTATGCCTCAGAAATGTTGAAATTCACAAGATGCTGCATGTAAAAATTTAATACCATTTAATTTGTGTACGTAAAATACTTGTTTTTGACCATTATCATGAAAATTCTACGATTTTTCATTAACTCATGCCCTAAGTGTACTACATCGTTTGAAAGTTTATTAATTGTACTAACAAATTGTAAAAAGACTTATAGGGTGATTCATTTAAAAATTTTGAGATATTGCTTGATTTGCGTTCTGATTCAACTTGTATTAAAGAAGCCACAGTTAAAAAAAGTTATTAATACTGAGCACAGCCAATGATACGTGTATGACATTTGAATACAAAGACCTGTTGATTTATTTTAATTTACTGTTTTGCAGAGTATTAAAGAGGAGGTCTTTTTGCTAATAATTGGCCATATCTTTGTGAAACACCCTTATAATATATTAGAGTGCTATATTTTTGTAGCGCTCTCGGTGAGATCTTTCCGATCCTTGAACAAAATATAGTACGTTCTATTTAAAAAAATGTAAGTTTGTGCTGCTACGTGGTTTTGGAACACCCTGTAGAATCGAAAGTATTCTCAAAATGTGCCCTCAGTAGCTGTATTAGCTCACACAAAATTATAAAGTTCTATCTCTCACCACAACGATGTAATCCTCCGATGTCAGAAGATTGCCCCATCCTGTATATGTGATACAGTCATCACTAACGTCATTGGAGGTTAGAAAAAGCATCATATTACGCACCTCTCTTCTTCCCGCCATTTTTCTTGATTTATTATTCGCGAAGTTAATATCTATCCGACTTTATCTGACATTTATCTATATTGGTGACAGTAGTTGTTGAATGTAATATTTTAGGTGTGTTCAGAACGAAACAAAAATTCATTAATTTTGATCAGGATATGATTTTCAATGAATTTTTAAATTTGATCTTTAGTAATTTATTCAAATGAAACGCAGACATTTTCCCAATATTCACCGCCATAAGCTATGTCATATTAGAAAAAGTGATTATAAAAAGGGACCGTGTGCAGCACAATAGTTTGTTCGATTTTTGGATGGTGGTCGTAAGAAAAATAGTGTGCAGCACGTGCGCTAATACCAATCTCTTACTGGTGATATTTCGCGCACTTGTTACACAATATACTATATCAGCATAAGTTTAATTTGGATATTTGGTATTGCATGATAGGCGACCAGATACTAGGGCTATATGTTCTGCCTCCAAATTTAAATGGAGATTCCTATTTGTATTTTTTGCAAAATACTCCTAGTGATATTTTGGATAATTTGTCATTAGATACATAAGAGAAAATGTGGTTTATACAGGAGGGAGCTCCACCTTATTTATTTCCCATTGGTTGCTAGGCAGAGTGAATTATTTTAAATGGGCATCAAGAAGTCCTGGATGTAACTAGC
>CAJUYH010008351.1:0-15634 GCA_910591685.1 Galerucella tenella | reverse complement strand
ATTAACTGTCATTCTTGTCAGAAAAACCACTTTTTGTTGGCCACACTAACCTTAGACTGAACTCCTCTATTCTGCTGTCTATGCAGGGGGCGTACAAATTGTTCCATAACTCGGCAAAAATTGATATTTCCCGATGATTCAAAGTTCATCGCAATGGGAAGACCCGTAGCATCATTCCATGTGACTTGCAGCTCGTCCGTAATTGACAAAAATATTTAAAAAGCGGTCAAATTTTTTTCCGCAAGATTTTGAGACTATTCCATTAATCTGTTCATATTTAAAAAAAATATAGTCTTTTATCCTAATTTATTTTAATAATAGAACCTTAGGAGGTCTTGAATGATCTCAGAGATTTTTTTTAGTATCTTGCGTTTTGATAAAAAATTGATTTGTTTATTCACATTTTCAGCCGTTTTCCTAGTTCTGGACAATCTGTGGAACAAGCGCGATCTAAAAATGTATCATCATCATATATATTGCGTTTCAATGCACATCGGATCATTTTAAAGCTTAGAGTGTCTAGTTTTCAAATGTACTTTTTGATTTTTAATAAAATCCAATCATTCTCCAGAAATAAGAGAAATTGATCACACCGGTGAAAACCGGACTTTTTTTTAATAAATAAATAAACAAATCAATTTTTTATCAAAACGCAAGAAAGATATTTTAACAAAAATTCTGAGATCATTCAAGACCTCCTGAGGTTCTATTATAAAAAAAATTAGGATAAAAGACTTTTTAAAAAAAAAAGAAAAAATCAATGAAATAGTCCCAAAATCTTGTGGAAAAAACCGCTTTTTAAAATATTTTTGTCAAGTACGAGCAAGCTGCAAGTCATATGGAATGATAGCTATGGGTCTTCCCATTGCGATGAACTCTCATTGGGAAATGTCAATTTTTTGCCAAGTTATGGAATAATTCATACGCCCACTTACAAGTTAATGCATAGACAGCAGAATTCCCACAGGCAGAGCATCAGCAGCTGAAATCGCGTTAAGTTTTTTCTCGTTTAAAAACACCTGCCGTGACCTTCAAATTGATCCCAAAGTGAAGTCTTCAGCGACTTTTCAGGAGCTTTCGATATTTTCAGGTGTTCAGTTACTGGACTTTACACTATTTTGAATCTTTTGTGCTATCTCACAAGTTCCCCAGTCTGGAATTAGGTATAGTTGACGCAATAGGGTATTTGATTTTTTTTTAAATACCATTAGAAGATTGTCTGACCTCAGTTAAGTACTCCAATTTTTTTTACTAAGCGGGAAAGTTGCCAATCCAACTTTAAAAATTTTCTATTTAAATAGCGCGCCAAAACGCGCTGATTTTTTATGACGTCAGTGGTCTTGTCGCTCCGCCTACCGCATCCCGAGCGACTTGACCCTGACCAGCCGAATCAGAACCTGCGGCCGCCCACCTGAGCTGGCCTATAAGTAACAAGCAAGCAACGAGACCTCTGACGTCACAATGAACTCACATATTTTCCCGCGCTGAGTAAATATTTGAAAATTACCATTTTTGTTAAGTTAATAAAAAATCACTGGTTTAATTTATTTGTGTGAAATATTGATTTCTGGCATAATAGTACCACAAAGTACCTGCTCCGACTATTTTTTAATTTAGTTTTGTAATATGATGCAAGATCTCCGTATCCTATTAAATTTCAATTATATTCTTTCTTGTATACAGGGTGAACGGAAACTCGAACCTGCCATTTTCTTTCTCATTTCAAATGGAACACCCTGTATTTTATAGCAATTTATTTATGCTTCACTCTGTAAAGTACGATATAATTTCAAAATATGGACCTTCAACACATCTACCATTTTCGTTTATAACATTTTTTGATATCTCTTGAAATAACCCATATAGCGAAGTTTGTCGTAAGATTGGTACACCCTGTATAATTACCTTGTCTTGTACCCAAGTTGCTTGTGAACGCGTTTTCTCAAAATTAAAAATTTTGTCAAAACGCCTTTACGGTCTAGTTTGTCTGAAAATTTATTAGAAAGTTTTATAGAAACGGAAACGCTGCGTTCTATAGACTCAGAAAAAATTATTTCGCGTCTGGCTGCAGAAAGCTCACTGTATAAAAAAAAGTTAATTGGTTGAAGTAAAGTAATTACTATATATTTGCGGTTCATCACCCCTATTTTTATTTACTTTGTTCCTTTTTGATGCCAAAAGTTTATTTATTAGGTCTTCAGTTCCTCGTTTTAGAGTTTTAGAGTTTATTTTTGTATTTTTTGTTGTATTTATTTTTACAAGAATATTTATTTGGTTTGATTTATTAAAAAATGTATTTATTTTTATAATTTGTTTATTTTGTCTTTCTGTGTTTATTTCATTTTTTACTCTAAGACAAGCTGATCTTGCACCTTAATCATTAATAGTACGAAAACCAATAATTTGTTGAAATTTCCGTTTGCGACTCATGAAATAGAATGAACCTGGTAATTGGGGGCCCCAATTTTTCAAAATCTCACTTGGCAAAGATAGGCCAGTCCGGCACTGTCAACCCCACTAAAACCATCTTGATAGCCTTCACTAAGAAAAGAAAACTCAACCTCAAAACCATAAAACTGGATGGGAACGAGATTGAATGGAGACAAGAAGTCAAGTATCTAGGTTTAACTCTAGACAGTAAACCCCTTTAGAACAAACACGAAAAGGAGATTTTATACAAGGCAAAAATGGTTCTAATGGTGTGCAGAAATCTGGCAGGAAGAAACTGGTGTTGTAACCCAAAAGTCCTAAGCTGGATGTACTTTGCCATAGTGAGACCAATCATCACTTATGGAGCAATTGCGTGGAGTAGTAGAACTACAAACGACAAAATTCAAAGACTAGCCTGTATATGCATTACAGGAGCAATGAAAACATGCCCAACGGCAGCCATGGAAGTGATTCTCAACCTCACCCCTTTACATATGGTGGTGGAAAGCGTTGCAGAAATAACAAGATACAGACTAAGTAGAGAGGGAATCATTAAAAAAAACCACCTCCTCACTTCTTAGGAATCAGACAACCTGGGACATGCCACAAGACGGTATGATGAAAAAGTATAACTTTTCAAAGAAATTTGTTACGGAATTAAGCAACAAAAGGAATGGGATCCAAATACCATTACCAGACTTGGAAAGAATGCCATTCAATGGTACACAGACGGCTCGAAAGCAATAGAAGGAACTGGGATAGGAGTGTTCGTTCGGTTCAGGAACCACACACTCTGAAAGCTTGGGAAAAAACCCAAAGTATCCTTCAAGTGGAAATCCACGCCATAAGATAGTGCGCCCAGTTCAATATTGATAAAGGATACAGAAGACAAAGGATTATCATAATGTCAGATAGTCAAGCAGCCATTAAAGCACTAAGCTCTTGTGTAATCAGTTCCAAAATGGTGTGGGAATGCCTAGACAAACTCAATGAACTAGGATTCCAGGACACACTGGAATAGAGGGAAATGAAATAGCAGATGAACTAGCAAAGAGGGGGACTGAAATACCTTTCTGGGGGCCTGAACCCTTTTGCGGAATCAGCCTCAATGTAATATTGGAAGAAATAAGTAAAGTTGAGAAAAAAGAAGATCTGACCATTGGAAAGATCTAGTAGGGCTTATACAATCAAAGACTACAACCTGTTGAGATCAAATGAATGCATAAGTCAAAGTAAAACTACGCTAAGGGTTTTAACAGGGATCCTAACTGGACATTGTCGCCTGAATGGGCACCTGAAAAAGCTCAAAATAGTGGAGGAAGAAGAATGCAGATTTTGTGGAATGGAAGAAGAAACCTCCATCCACATATTTTCCAACTGCACAGCACTCCAGAATTCTAGAGCACAGCACCTAGGAGATTACTGGATAGAAGAGGAACATTTACCTAAGTTGAAGCCTGCAGACATCCTAAAATTCCTCCGGGAAAGGACTAAAGGAACTACTAGTTTCTGAGACTCTCCTCAGAAACTGAGTAGAAGTAAGGTGCACAATAGATCTTTTAGGACTCAGTGAATGTCACCCCAAATACATACATACATACATCCCGTTTAAGTTATGTTGCGGAGCTTAACTCTAAAAGGTATTAATATTATTTTTGTCTACTTTCCAAACATGATTCTATATTGAATTTGATGTTACGAATTTGTTGAAAGGGCGTTCGGTTTAAACGGGATAAAAGACGTGAGCTGAGCCCTTTTTGTATCCCAAAAACCATAAACAAAACCATAATGAAAAAATAAATTGTATAACAATTATTTAAAAATATCGCATATCGCATATCGCATATCCACTATTCTTCTGCTTTCCATGACTGTTTGACGTTTATCAATAGTTTTCAATTTGAATCCCAATTTTTTCATCCAGTTTTCAATAGTTTTCTTACAGCAATTTACATCATGGCCGGCATTTATCAATTTATTTCTTATTATTTCAACCGTGGGTAACTCATTACCTTTGTTTGGTGGTTTTTAATAATTTGATCAGAGACACATCTAAAGGTTTGACCAATCCTTTATCACATCGCTTAATCTTGCGTTCATAAGGCCAATTCTTAGCTATTTTACATAAAGTTGACAGGGGAGCTTCTGTTAAATCACATACTGCTTGCATTAATTCAGTTTCTTCATCGAATCCAAACTTTTCTCGTAGATTCTTATACACATTGAAATATATTTTCTATGCTTCCAAATTCAAATTTCGTCGAATCTGGTTTTAGCTACTTACACTATTATAATATTAAAAGAATTTATCGTCAAATAAATAAACATTATAAATTAAAATATTGACTGGACTATGACGGTATCGTATCGTATTACAGTCAAACAAAAAGCCGGCAACTAACAGATCGCATTAAAAGAATTATAAATTAGAAATAAATGTGACCGATAAATTTCAATATCTTTAGGTTTTCTGTAAGGGTGACTAGGGCGTATAGGACGGCATCTTTTGAGGCACTGGCAGTCATCGCTGGGATCCCCCCGATGGACCTAATGGTAGAAGAGCGTCAGAGACTATTTCGGGTGGGTAAGGTGACGGATGAAATCAGACGTGTAGGAAGGAAGCTACTAGGGAAAGATGATTACGGAGATGGGCGGAGCTAGAAAGCGTTGCTCAATAGACAAAGAGTCTCATAGCTGACCTGGGGGTATGGCTGAATTGCAGCCATAAGAAGATCGATTTTCATGTTATACATTAACAGGTTTTAGCACTGTAACTGACACTTACCGGAACCCAAGTAAAGCTAACTGGGAGGCCTATCAAGCGGACCTAGGCTTTGAAATCCAAAGGGTGAGAAAGACGGTGAGAAATACTGTGGATCTAGACCTAGCTGCGGTACAATTCCAAGAAACTACAAGGAGAAACAACAGGAATGTGCCCTGGTGGAATAATGACCTTGCAGTTTCGAGGACTGTAGTACGAAAGCTCTTCAATAGGGCAAGCAAAGACGGAGAGCGGACCGAATATAGGGAAACTCTGACGTCATATAACAAGGCTCTGAGGATCGCTAAGAGAAACTCATGGAGGAAGTACTGTGGAGAAGTAGAACAGACCTCCGAATGTGCTAGACTCGATAAGATACTCTCCAAAGATCCTCAAAGGACAATTAACTCATTAGAGACAAGAGATGGGATATATACACAAAAGGGAAGGAGACTGGTAGAAATTCTCGAAGTACATTTTCCAGAATGCAAAATAAGCGATGAACCATTGGAGACAGAATAACATATGGTCTCAAAGACTCCAAACCTCGGAGTAACGAGGAAAGTTGGGAAGTATCTAGAGAAGTGGTAAATCAAAGCAAAATAAAATGGGCAATAAATTCATGTGAACCATATAAATCACCGGGACCGGACGAGATTTATCCAATTATGCTGCAAAACGCAAACGGTATTAAACTCAGCAGACTGTGTACGATTCTTAGAGGACTAGGGTACATACCAAAGGTCTGGAGAAATGTTAGGGGTTGTCTTTATTCCTAAACCTGGTAAAACAGGTGACAATAAAGCAAAGTCCCTGAGACCCATAAGTCTGATGTCATTTGTACTGAAGACATTGGAAAAACTGGTAGACATGCACATTAGAGGAGGATCGTTGGTAGCAAGACCGATCGACCAGGGGGTCTATTCTCAAATAGTGACATTTTTTGTCGCATGCGAGATTATACTTTTGTCAATCAAGGATGTATACAAAAAAGTAAAATCTCGCATGCGACAAAAAATGTCACTGTTTGAGAATAGACCCCCTGGATCAATAGGAGACAGCAGAGACAGCACTCCATCACCTAGTACAAGGAATAGAGTACACTCTCGGAAATAAGGAAGTATTATTAGCAGCCTTCATTGAAATAGAGGGTGCGTCAAAAGCAAATTGACGAAACAAGCTGCAGATGGATAGACTGCATGCTAGCTGAGAAACCGAACGATCTTTTCAACCTTGATGGGTGAAACATTATCAGCCCGGGTTTCAAGGGGGTGTCCTCAAGGAGGAGTCCTGTCTCCTCTAATATGGAACCTTGTAATGGACGGACTGATAAGGAGACTCAAAATGGAACACCATACTATCTTAGGATATGCGGACGATCTGGTCATCATATCACAAGGCAGATTCAATACTACGGTCAGAGAGCGCATGCAACAGGCTCTGAACATAGTAACAAAATGGTCGGACGAGGTGGTTTTAACTATAAGTTCCACCAAATCAAATATGCGTCTTTGGTCTGGTGGACAAAGACGACACAAAAGAACGCCAATGATGAGACTAGGCAAGGTGCAAAGACTTTCTTGTTTCAGTATTGCAGGATGCATGAGAAGCACGCCAAAGACAGCACTAGAAGCCTCATTCGGCCTTCCTCCATTACACCTCGTGATAATGGGGGAAGCAAGGATGAAGCTATTTAGGCAGCAAAATAACCTGAGCAACAAAATAGTTAGATCAGGACATATATCCATTAAGGACATCATAAGTGGAGCCATTTTAGATATGAAAACAGACTATATGGCCACTAAACTTCTCCCCAGTCCCAAATATGAGGTAGAAATACCTCACAGAAAGGACTGGCAAGACCCAAGCAGACTGAAGCTTCCCCAAGGAGAGACCTGGTACACAGACGGGTCACAGACTGGGGAAGGGACAGGAGCAGGTGTGTATATAGTGAAATGAGAAACACAAGATGCTCCTTTTCACTAGGAGAACATACCTCTGTATTTCAGGCAGAGATTTATGCTATCCTAGAATGTGTCAGAATTAACAAATATAGGACTGACACTCATAGGATAAACATACTAACTGATAGCCAGGCAGCCCTTGCAGCTTTCAACAGCCGCAAGGTAACATCCAGACTGGTAGAAGAATGCCAGATAGAACTGAATAAACTAGCAGACCACATTAAAGTAAGATTGTTGTGGGTGCCGGGACAACAGTATTTCTGGAAATTAACAAGCTGATGAACTCGCGAGAAGAGGTTCAGCAACAGCATATGCTGGACCAGAACCAGCTCTTGGGACCACAAAGAAGGTAGTCCGAGGGCAAATACAAAAATGGGTACAAAACCAACATAAACTTCAGTGGAGGAACACTCCAAAGCAGTTACACATTAAAACCTTCATAGGTGACACATGTGTAAAACGAGCCGAAGAACTACTGAATATCAGTAGGAATAAGCTAAGAATTATTACAGGTTATTTAACGGGTCATACCCCGGTAAAAGATCACCTGCATAAAATAGGGTTATATAACGGGGACATCAGCTGCAGACTTTGTAGCATGGAGACCGACACCGTAACCCAATCTTATCTGACTGTGAGGCACTGGACTCGAGGAGACAAACAATCTTCGGAGAAGCCAATGTGCCACCCGAAGTAAATGGCACACGTCCAATGGACCTATATCATCTAGGTACTCGAAGGTACGGGGATAACTGGATGGGTGGAATAAATGTGGGAGTAGAGTACAATAAGCCAACAGGCTGCAGTGCTCCCGGCATCAGAACGGCTTTCAAAACACACACACAAAAAGAGCGGGCTTGGTTATAGTTTATTCAACTTAATAGGATGCCGGGAGCATCAGAACGGCTTCAAAAACACAAAAAAAAACATGTTCAACACTGCTTGACTGTAATTATCGCATCAGTGCTGGATCGTCGCCCCATAACAGGCAGTCAATAAATGATAAAACATAAAATAATTTAATTTTCTTTAATCTCATATTCCATTATAACGCCTTCTAAAAATCAGTCACAAAATAAAACTTTTTGTTTTTACAACTTATAATTTATTTTTGTTCATAATAATCATCAAAAACGCCGTGAATTTCTTGAATCATATCACTAGTCGTCATACTTCTTCCAAACTTGGCGAAAGCTCTGGAATTACATTCCCTAGTTAGTCGTGCGGCTGCGTAACATGCTACAGCCGGTTGTTCTCCTTTAAGAACAGCCCAATGGAGAAAAGTTGCGAGTGATCCTCCTAAGAAAAGAAGTTTGGTTTGAAAATATTCAAGTATATGAAAATTAATGCAAACAAAATTATTATTTACCTAAAAGGTCTCCTTGACCACCACAACGTCTTGCTGAGCCCCCTCCAGATACTTTAATTATTTTTCCATCAGAAATTATTTCATCTTCGCGATCCTTACATAAAATTGTTATATTGGGTCCCAATTTTTTTAAATAACTCTCAGATCTTTCCAGTTTTGTTCCATCTCCACATTTTCCTAAAAGTCGATTAAATTCTATGACATTTGGCGTCAATACAACCGGAGCTGGATAGTCTATTAATAATTCAGGTTTCAAGGCAATCAAAAACAATCCATCAGCATCAATTACCTGAAAAAGAGAATCTGTTAATTTGTTATCTTATTTATATTTACAAAATAATGACCATTGGTTTCTTCTTGCTCCTACACGCTTCTATGACTCTTTCTATTAAGTTAAAAGTACAATTATTTCTACCTAATCCTGGTCCAATGAGTACTACGTGTAGTCTTTCTAACCATGGTTCAATTTCATCCATTGAGGTGGCATCCAGTAGTGGTAAAACAATAATTTCTGGACTAAAGGATTTAATTATGGGGGCAGCTTCCATTTTACTGAATACATAAGCTAAATCAGCACCAACTTTCAAGGAACTGATTGATGAAAAATATGGGGCACCTGCGAATAAAATTATTTATAAGTGAAACTGATGTTCTAGGCAACCCATTATACACACACTTATTGTTGTTGGCCTACCCTTCATTTGTTCACAATTACTTTATCATTAGTATTCGAGTAGTATAATAATTATTGATGAATAAAAATTTCCATTTACTTGTCTTCACTTACCTGTATATTCAATACTTCCACCAAAAATTCCAATTCTACCCGCTTGTCCTTTGTGTAAATCTTGAGTAAGAGGTGGAGCTAATTTGGATGAGAGCTCCAACATTTTTTTCTCGGCTGCTTCGCATATTGTTCTACTCATATTTCTAGCACTTATTAACGACAACGATTCCAGACTACTAACATTAGTTAACAATTTTGACAATATTGCTAAGGTCACCATAACACCGATTTGTGATGACAACCAAAACGTCATTGTAAATTAAAATTACTTGTGTTCGGCTAAAAGTCACTCCGAAACTAAAAACGTGCTAGAAACTGTAGTTCTAGTTCAGAAATCGAAAAGTAGGATTGGTTAGGTGTTTGTGACCCAAACCATAGATATTAGATAACCTACTCAACCCAAACTATCCCGTGACGTCACAGATCCTGACTGCTCCAGTGGTGTCACCTAACCTAACCAAATAATACACCGAGTGTTGCGTATTCTTTGGTGTTACATTTGACCCATGCCATAGAAATCAAGTGAGCAAGTTCACGTGACGTCGTGTGACGGACGCCCTGATGAACCTTGATTTGGTGTTTTCATAAGAGATTGTTTCGATCGCTCAGGTATTTCAAAAGCTATATCTGACTGTCTATAATTGAAAGAATCATTAAATCTATCCCAACAATTGTTTATCCTCAGGGAGACTGTCATTAGTACCAGCTTGTCAGTTGGTGGCAAGCGTGTTTGTTAGTTGTAAGTTATCTATGGTCTGTTCTGTTAGTCTGTTACTCTAACCTCAATATTTTAGAAGCTGAGGCTGAATAGAAATAAACAATGTATAGTTTTTAAAGATATTGGAAATTCAACAATTATATTTTTAATCACCTCCGTTGAGATTGCAATGGCAGAGCAGTACAAGTATGTATTTTATTTATTGTTCAAGCATTAATACATTTAAGATTCATTATTGCAGATCTTTGCATCCAATAAAATTCTATAGAGATTATTTGTCACATGAAATACGTCCGGATGGTAGAGAATTCAATAAGTTCCGACCTATTCTTTTGAATGTAGGTACAATTGATACTGCAGATGGATCAGCGATTGCTAAAATAGGCAATACAACCGTTGTGTGTGGCATTAAAGCAGTAAGTCAATATTCTTAACGAGTACAATTTTTATTTTCAGCATTAACACATTTTCTATATTTACTTAGAAGAGTATTTTAGGAACTGTGCAAACCCAAACCAGAGGCGCCAGATCATGGTTTCTTAGTTCCAAATTTAGAACTACCCTCATTATGTTCATCTAAATTTAGACCTGGGCCTCCAAGTGATCAAGCACAAGTTCTTTCACAGTTAATAGCAGACACTATACAAAATTCCAAATGTATTAATCTGAAGGAGTTGTGTATTTGCCCTGACAAATTGGTATGGTGCCTTTTCGTTGATTTTATATGCCTAGATTTTGATGGATCTGTTATTGATGCATGCCTTGTTAGTTTTGTGGGAGCATTGAAAACAGGTGAGAATATTTTCCTCCACTTTATATTCTCCAAATTTTGTAATTTGATTCTTTTAGCTACTTTACCGTTTATTGATTATGATCCAGCTTTGGATAATATTCAAGTAAATTTAGAATCAAAGAAAGAAATACCTGTGCACCATATACCTGTCTCTGCCACTTTTGCAATATTTGACGAGTAAGTAAAGATTATTTTTCATTATAAGAAAGTGATTAGAGGAAATTACAATTTTAGTAAAATCATCCTGAAAGATCCAACTGTAGAAGAGGAAAATCTATGTTCAGGAATATTGATGGTAGTATTTAAAGATGAAGAATTATGTTGCATCCACAAACCCGGTGGCAGTCCATTAACTCAGGAAGAATTACAACAATGCATTAAAGAATCAAAAGAAAGAGTACCGCTTATTAGAAAATTAATAGATACTGTACTGACAGATTTTAAATAAATTGTTTCATTTGTTATTCTGTGTTTTCATCAACCTAAATTATACAGTTTATTAAACTTAACACTGCACTTGAAAGGTCTCAGCTTTCCAGAAATATGTATTTACTTTTTATGGTCCACATAATGCACAAAATAAGTTATCAAAATACACTGAAGTTAAAAATTCACAAATTTCAAACATTTAGTTCTAGTAAATGCACGCAAATTAAATTTTTCATTGCTTTAGAAATAATAACAATACATTTTCAAAATGGTGCCGCGAACGCTTCCTTTGAAGTTTGTTCTAGTGATTGGTTCGGAGCGCTGCATGAGCTTTTAGTTCTAGAATGGGTTTCTGGGACATTTGGGAAGCTTAAAACGTTGGCTTAACCATAGAGAAATATAATATAATGGGCTTAACTTTTTCTAAGCTCGTAAAATCACCGATTCTAATACCGAAAGAATCAACTTAAAACAACTTTGTTGGAATAGACGTACGGAGCAGCCTAAGCAAACAGAGTTCATCCTGATCCTGACCTGACATGTGTTATCTGTGATCCTGACCTTGACTAACATTCAAGAAACCAAAAGTTTTGTTGTTTGTTATTGTGCAACATGTTTATTGTCATTGAATGTCAATTTTTGCTTCTTATAAAGGTGAAATGGTGAATGTAAAGAATTTCATTAGTTGATTGTCAGGAGGCAAACTAGTTCTACTCATATCATACAACTTTTTCTTTCAAAATGTTAGGTTAAAAAAGTACAGTAAAGGGTACAATAAGTACAAATAAATAAATAATCTTATCAGCAATGAGTTGATAACATTTAACGCGGCTCGAATTGTGTCGTAATGTATATATGCCTATGTGGAATTGTCTGTGATTGTCAACATGAGAAGAAATTTGAAAACTCTATTAAAATATGTTTTAATTTCATCAGTTACAGTAATCTTTACAGTGTTAATTTATAGGATATTTAAAACTATAAGTTATCAAATCGATAATCGTGTTTATTTTGGCATTAATAACGGTGCTGAACCAGTGGCTTCAGAGGCAGTAAGTTAAATATATTTATATACTCTAAATGACAATTTACATCTTTTGATGATAATAATAATATTAAGCCATCAATTTTCCATTATATTTAGAGGTTAATTTGAAAAACCATAAGTACCTATATTTGTTGAACCCTCTAGTTTGACAAAGCTCACAATCATGATATAGGTACTTTTTTAATTTGATTCGGAAACTATAATAAAGTAACTAGGTACCTATTTAGAAAAAGTTTAGTTTGTCAGGTAAAGTTAAGTATAGTAAATAAGAATGTTAAATATGTATGAACTTTATTTAAGTCAATTTTTACTTGTATGAATGTAGGATCAGCAAGAAATTAACTTGAAAAAAACCAAAAAAAATCTGCAGATTAAATTTACGTACCTAACTTATTATTATACATGCTTTTTTTGATCTTTACTTTTAGATAGTTTTGGCTCGAGTTTTGGTGGACAATGAAAAGATTGACTGGCATGACTATGAAAGAATAAAAAGGGAAGCTTCAAGATCAGGTAAGTGAAAAGAAACTAGGGATTATTTGTTAGTTTTTAAAAAATGTCAAATTACTTTATTATATTCACTTGTTCCAGTGTTTTCTCATTAATTTTAGTTATTGATTAAATATAATCAGTTTGGATGTATTAGTTCTAGCTATTTTTTTATGATCCAGATCCATTTTTTGAGACTTCTAGGGAGCTTCTAATTGTCTTAGTTATTTTAATCTGTTTCCAAATAATCTTAGTTGACTACCTAACTTTGGTAGATTTTCGTTGATTCCATTGTTTAGGTGAGTTTCCTGAATTCTACCTATTTTCAGTTACTGTAAGAAGGTTTGAGATCATCTTTGTAAGCTTCAATTGGTTTTCATTACTTTTGGTGGAATTAAAAGTTTATCCAAAATCAAATGCAGAAGCTAAAGCACCTGTTCATCTCTCTTCCTGATTTTTTCCTCTGATTTAAGCATACATAATCGAAGGTAAATGTCTTGGTAAATGTTGACAAGGAAGACAAACACCTGCTTTAACTTCTGCAATAGATTTTGAAAAAACTTTACTGAGTGTTAACTAGCTGCAAGCTTATTTAGGAATTTAGGAAATGTTGATAAAACATGTGATTTTGTATACTGATTAATGTCAATTCCATTGATAAATCATAAGAAAACCTGGATAAAAACTTATAATACTATCCTGAAAACGCAGGTAGTTGATTATTGGAATGTTCTGTTTCTGTTTTGACTACATTTGGCTGAAATACTAGCTACAAGAAGAGTATTATTTCAACTCTATGTGGCGGTGAGAAATAATATTTGTATGAGCAATATTTGTTTTTGAAATTCAGTATGCTATGAGAAATAGTCACTTTTCATGGCAGTTGTAGAAAAAATAGTTTTTTTCTACACCCACATATATATAATACATTTTCTGCACAGTTTACAGAATGGACATGTAGGCAATATCGGTTAACTGAACAAATATGATTTCATATACATCCTAGAGCCTATATGAAATCCACCAAGCAGCATTCGCGTTTAGTATCCGTCAGTCATCTTTTTTCAATTTAAAAGAAACGTCAAAATAACTTGTCAAAAAAAGTCTCTCCTAGAAGCACTGGATCAAGAATATTCATTTACAAGAATGAAATTGAATAAATAATCCGTACAAATTAACAACAAACAACTAAAAACAGAATAAAATGGGTATTTAAATGATGTCAGATGGACGTCAGATTTTATAAAATTATGTACCTATTACATCTGACGTTTTAGATAATCAATTAGCATATACCTCGGTGGTCGAGTGCATAGATAACATAACACGTCGAGTGGTGAACATGCCAGGCTCTCACACGATAGACCAGGGTTCAATCCCGCACGAAGAAAAAGTTTTTTAATAATTGTTAATTTTATTTTCGAATAATTATTCTGCTCGATATTGATAACGACATCAGGTAGACGCTTGAACTATTTAGCAGAATATTCATTATTATAAAATAATGGTACGGTACCCTTCGTGCGGGAGTCCGACTGGCAACATCGAGGGCAACATCTACTTATAACAGCATCGCATATGTAAAATGTTTATTTTCTAGATTTTTTCTTGAATGGGTCGTAGAAAAAATATACTGTTCGACACGTGTGGATTGTCCATATCGCACTCGAACGATTGAGCACTCTGCCTACGGCTTCGTGCTCAAACTTCGTCCTCGTGCGATATGGCCATCATATCCACACTTTTCATTCTACTCGATAATTTAGAGATTATGTTGTTTGTGCAAAATATTTTTTAGGTATCTACAACTTTTAATAGGTAACTGGCGAAACATTTCCATCATGGATTCCTTTTTTTTCTGCCTTGCTTGATTCAGGCCCAGGTCCAGGCAATTTATTCTAATTCCCCTTTCGTATGCCGCCACTGCCTCTCCAACTTGTTTACTCTGTTGGAAATTATTCTGTCATTTGACTGTTTTTTAATCTAATTTGCTTGACCGATATTTCCAGTTGCTGGTATGTGGTTTTTGTTTATGTAGGTAGTGTTCAAATTTCCAATAACTGATTATCAATCATTTTTAAATTAGATACATCAAATAGCAACATTTATTCTTCAACGTGTTGCCAATTGCGTACAGGAAGTACTTATTAAAATGTTAATCTATTATATTCACGTAATATTAATAATTAATTATTATAAAAGTTGAATGGGAATATTCACACGAAATTGAATTGAAATAATAAAAAGCTATTGTGCTTAAAATTTGAATCTCACTTTCACCACCTACTAACTTTTTCTTGTAAAGAGCATAATCAATTACCGTCATGTAATGGGAATCTTCTTTTTGAAAGGATGATGTACAATGAAATATGTCTTTTTTTTGTATAAAGAGACTGGAATGACGTCACTTGTTATGTTGCTGTAAATACTATACACGGCATCCACCTTTAATTGGGATTGTATTGTAAAATCGAAACAATAACATATAAAGGTGTGTAAATAAATTTGCCTATTTATGCAGGGTGGTTCTTAAGTAATTGTACATAGAAGTACACTACAATCTTCACTTCAAAATATTGCGATTTAAATCAACTAGCCTTAATAAAATGTTGATATTAAGAGAGATACAAGGTGTTAAACATGAAATTTTTATTTTCGCTTTTACAATAACCAACGCTTTGGTTTTTTTATATGAGAAATCATAATTTTGTACCTATTTCGATGTATTTTGTAGAGGGTGCCACATAAGCCACGTATGCGGCATAAATGTACGCAAAACTTTTTTGCCTTTTACATTAGCGCAAACCAACACACACTAATAGATATTTGAATTTTGACTCTAATCA
>CAJUYH010008350.1:0-15637 GCA_910591685.1 Galerucella tenella | reverse complement strand
TTCTTTTCAAAAACGAGGATCTTACTCTTTCCAACATAGCTGGAGTTATTGTGGAAAATGCGTTACGAATCCTTTCTTTCACGTCTTCTCTGGTAGTAGGTTCCGTTTGATACACAAGTTGCTTGATGTATCCCCATAAAAAGAAATCCATCGGTGTGAGATCTGGAGATCGAGGAGGCCACGAAATTGGTCCACACGTCCTATCCACCAGTCGGTAAAATGTCTGTTTAACCACCGACGTACACAACGAACGTGATATACAGATGCTCCATCTTCATCTTGTTGGAACCACAAGTTAACTAGGTATCGTGTTTGAATCAACTTCCTAAGCACAAACGAAGAATACAGCAATATTTCTTTGACATTTATTAGTAGATACTATTTTGTTAGTAGCCCACTTGATATAATCAAAAATATGGCTTGATTATGTTTCGCCCATTCTCAAACAAGCCTATAATAACAATTCTTGCGATTAAAATGTATGCCTTAGAAATGTTAAAATTTACAAGATGTTGCATGTAAAAATTTAATACTATTTTATTTGTGTACGTAAAATACTTGTTTTTGACCATTATCATAAAATATTTACGATTTTCCATTAACTTATGCCCTAAATGTACTACATCGTTTGAAATATTATTAATTGTACTAACAAATTGTAAAAAGACTTATAGGGTGATTCATTTAAAAATTTTGAGATATTGCTTGATTTGCGTTTTGCTTCACCCTGTATTAAAGAAGCCACAGATGAAAAAAGTAATTAATACTGAGCATAGCCAATGATGTGTGTATGACATTTGATTACAAAGACCTGTTGATTTATTTTAATTTACTGTTCTGCAGAGTATTAAAGAGGTCTTTTTTGCTAATAATTGGCCATATCTTTGTAAAACACCCTTATAATATATTAGAGTGCTATATTTTTGTAACGCTCTCGGTGAGATCTTTTCGATTCTTGAACAAAATATAGTATGTTCCATTTAAAAAAATGCAAGTTTGTGCTGCCACGTGGTTTTGGAACACCCTGTAGAATCGAAAGTATTTTCAAAATGTGACCTCAGTAACTGTATTAGCTCACACAAAATTATAAAGTTCTATCTCTCACCACAACGATGTAATCCTCCGATGTCAGAAGATTGCCCCACCCTGTATATAAAAAGTTGGTCGTTGTTGACTATCCCCAAATCTCTAGCTTATGTTGGTAATAGTTGAATTTTTTATGTGCCATCAATTATCGTTTGTTTTTGGGCGAACCATAGAACTAAATACTGGTGCTGGATTTTGAAACAATGCACCTTAGGGGATCAACGAAAATCTAAAAAAAAGCAATTCGATCTGATATAACATTGATATTCGAGATATTGGAGCTTATTTTTAACCATGCTACCAGCACGTTTGGTTGAGAAGTTCGTAGGTGAGCCATATAGTTGATATTTTGTGGATAGAAAAGAGACTGACTTTCAATGCTCAGAAAACATAAACTATCAACTTTATAAAAAAGACGTGATTACCAGGCCCATATAGTGGTATAATTTAATTGAATGTAGATCATTCACTAAATAGTGTCAGGATATTTATGTTTATCAACTATGATATGAAAGAATTAGTGAGGATGAACATATAGAGTTTTTTGCTTGACATATCACATTACATTCAGAATTTGAATTATAACTTGAACTCTACTGTTGGGCTTACCAGAGTTTAAGTAAATACATTTGTGGCGTGGATAGTTTTCGTTGAAATGCTCTGTATAATAATTTATCAAGCAAGCAAGTATAAAAAGCGTATGGTATTCTCCCGGCCCCCAAAAGAGTGTTCAGTTCATCTGCTATTTCATTTCTTTCTTTGCCAGTGTATTCTGGAATCCACAGTAAGGTTACTATATTGCTCTCGCCAAGTTCATTAAGTTTGCCTAGGCATTTCCACACCATCTTTGAACTGATTACACGAAAGCTCAGTGCTTTAATGGCTGCTTGACTATCTGACATTATGATAATCATCTGCTTTCTATATCCTTTATCAATTTTATACTGAGTACACTTTCTTATGGCGTGAATTTTCGCTTGAAACGTGGGTCCCAAGCTTTCAGAGTATTTGGTTCCCGTACTCTCATATCCCAGTTCCTTCTATTGCTTTTGAGCTGTTGGTGTACCAATGGCATTTTTTGCAAGTCTGTTAATGGTATTTGGATTCGATTAATTCTTGTTGATCAATTCTTTTCACTAGGTCCTTCTTACACAAGAAATCTTTAGAATGGTAAGAAATTTACCCGAAACAGATACAGACTAAACAGTCCATTGGAAACATTCTCCAAAATTTACGGCAAATAAGCAAGAATAGGTACACTTTACGAAATATAAAAATGTCAGTCAACAATTAAATGAGAGAGACTAATGCATAGCCTCAAGCAAATGGATTACTCGCCTTCCACTGAGTACACTGTTTTAAATAAATATTGACTAAATAAATATTAATATGATACAGCAATAGACGGTAGCATTGCAAGACATTCATCATAAGTGTTTGAAAAACATTGAGGAGTTACAGTTGAGTGGTTTCATGGACGCAATTGTCAATTTATATGTAAATAATACGTAATGAGTTTTAATAGTATAGGCGAGATGCAAAAATGAATGCACTTGAAACAATTAAAATTTAAAATGATTAAGAACTACAACCAGTGCCGGACTGGCCAGGTGAGATAGTGAGAAAAATGTCACGGAGCCCACCCCCCATTTGGGGTCTCGGGGCCCCTAGGAAAACAGACATGGAAACAATAATTTCAAATTAATTAAGAAAATAGCTCAAATTTCGACAATTTGAAAAACTTAGCTAACAAATTCATCAGATATTTAATTGACAAAGACGAGCTACCAGATGTAGACATAGAAAGCGAATTTTCAAAATTAAGAACACGCAAAAAGAAAAAGATGCCTGGAGAACTAGCTAATGACTTTGTTCAACCTGATCAGTAGGTACAAGAAATTTAAAACTGAAGTATACAAAACGATAATCAATCAAACTGTTACTAGTCTTCAAGAAAGGTTTGGCGCAAACGAACAAATTTATAATGATTTTTCATTTCTTGACCCAAGAAATTTCGCTGAGATGCCTGGTCTTCTTCCCAATAAGGAAAAATTGCTGAATATATCAAATAAAATCAACATGGAACCAGATGACCTTCATACAGAACTTAGGACATATTCAGAAATTTTTCAAAGTTTAGAAAAAATTAAAACAAAGAATTGTATCCAAAGCAACAATGATAATTCTGAGTGTAACGGGTGCGTTCACTGTTGCTTTCAATTGATTAGACAGTTTAATATGCACATTTCAACGTATACAAACCTGTATATTGCAAATAAATATATAATTACCTTATCTTCTACCCAAAGTGCTTGTGAGCGCGTTTTCTTAAAATTAAAAATTGTCAAAACGCGTTTACGGTCTAGTTTGTCTGAAAATTTATTAGAAAGTTTTATTCTTATGAGTGTAGAAACGGAAAGCTGCGTTCTATAGACCCAGAAAAAAGTATTTTGCGTCTGGCTGCAGAAAGCTCACTGTATAAAAAAATGTTAATTGGTTAAAGTAAGGAAATTATTATATATTTGCGGTTCTTCATCCCTATTTTTATTTACTTTGTTCCTTTTTGATGCCAAAAGTTTATTTATTAGGTCTTCAGTTCCTCGTTTTAGAGTTTATTTTTGTATTTGTTGTATTTATTCTTATAAGAATATTTATTTGGTTTCATTTATTAAAAAATGTGTTTATTTCAATAATTTGTTTTTGTCTTTCTGTGTTTATTTCATTTTTTACTCTAAGACAAGTGTAGAGCTGATCTTAATCATTAATAGTACAAAAGCCAATAATTTTTTGAAATTTCTGTATGCGACTCATGAAATAGAATGAACCTGGTAATTGGAGGCCCATTTTTTTCAAAATCTCACTTGGCAAAGATAGGCCAGTCCGGCACTGACTACAACATACATTTTTTACCTGTAAATTGATATTTCCTTCTTTCTTTTGCTAAAACATCACTGTGGTAAAAAATATCCATTTCGACAATACTGGACAATTTATTATAGGTATTTGTTATTCTGTGAGCAGGAGAATTTAGAAAATAATTGGTGAGTGCCTGATGAGTGATAAAGGGTTGTCGCCGATAACATAGACATCGTTCTAATCCAGGAACCTTGGATAAACAAGGGTAAGATACTAGGGCTTAATATTAGGGAAATGGGACTGATAATGGGAACTAATTGTACTAAAGTAAGAACTTGTATCTGTTACAGATCTAAATACAACTTGATGCCAATCATGGAACTTTGTACGGGTGACATGGTAGCAGCAAAGACTACTCTTGAAAAAGATGGGGAGATAATAGAGACAATAATAGTGTCTCAGAAGAACCATTACCGGGGGCTAATATGAAGAACCTGATGGATTACGCTAGACGACACAAACTGGATGTTGTTGTAGGAGCTGATACCAACGCACACCATTTTAGTTGGGGCAGCAAGGACAACAACACTAGAGGTAAGAAACTATTTGACTATTTATGTACCACTGAACTTGATATTGCGAATGTGGGCAATACGCCAACATTTAGAACATTGAGGGGGGAATCATCAATAGATGTAACTCTCTGTACTTTACGAGTCGGGGAGATGATAAGGCATTGGCATGTATCGGATGAACCGTCGCTGTCTGACCATGCCCATATATACTTTGAAACAGATGTAGAAAAAACGGCTACTAGAACATACAGGGATCCTAAGAGTACCGATTGGGTATCATACAAAGAGGACCTGCTTTCTAAAATCCGCACACACCACGGCAGACCTAAAACTGCCGAGGGGATAGAAGGCACAGCTACATGGTTGCAACAGACCATAGTGACCTCCTATCACAATAACTGTCCGATACGGGAAAGTCGCTCTCCCAGACAAGTTATCTGGTGGAATAAAGAGCTGACAAGCCTAAGGAAAGAAACAAGACGTCTTTTTAATAAAGCGAAAAAAACAGGCAACTGGGGAGCATATAAGGCTAAACTAGGTGCGTATAATGAAAAAATAAAAGAATCGAAGAAAAAGTCCTGGAGGGAATTCTGTGAGGACATACAAAGTGTCCCTAACAGGGTCAGAATTAACAGAATTCTCAAGAGGGACACTTCTAATAATGTAAGATCTATCCAGTTGCCGAGTGGAGGGTACACAAAGACTGAGGAAGAAGCTTTAGAGCACCTTCTTGGTGTGCACTTTCCGGGCTCGGCAAGGATAGATTCGAGCGATGACAACAGGCCAGTAGTCAAAACGAGGGCTACCAAAGAGGACTGGAAGATAACAAATGAGATTTTCAGACCACATCTTATTAGATGGGCTGTAGACTCATTTGACCCCTACAAAACCCCAGGACCAGATGGCATATTTCCCAAGCTTCTGCAAGAGGGGATTGACATCATCATGGGTCCTTTAGTTTTGTTATTACGCAGTAGCCATGCTTTAGGGTATATACCAACTGCATGGAGAGAGTCAAGGGTGGTGTTTATTCCCAAACCAGGGAAAGAAACTTACACCCAGGCCAAATCCTACAGACCAATCAGTCTGACATCATTCATGGTGAAAACCATGGAGAAAGTAATACAGATGCATCTGCAAGAAGGAGTGCTTAAGAGCATCCCTCTACACACACTGCAATGGGCTTATCAGGCAGGGAAATCAGGAGAAGCTGCTCTGCATAATTTGGTCTCGAGACTCGAAAGGAGCCTGAACCAAAAAGAATTTGCCCTAGCAGCATTTTTAGACATCGAAGGTGCTTTTGATAACACTTCGATGTCATCAATAAACAAATCCCTCGAAAAGAGAGGGACAAACAACACCACATGCAGATGGATAAGATCCATGCTTGAACATAGGAGAATATCGGCACATATGCATGATACAACGTACACCGTCAGGACAACTAAAGGGTGTCCTCAAGGTGGAGTACTTTCACCACTACTGTGGAATTTAATTGTGGATGACTTGATCTGCACACTAAACGATCAAGGCATATGGACGCAGGGCTTCGCGGATGACCTTGTGATTGTCACCAAGGGAAAATTCCCAGAGACGGTCGCAAATGTCTTACAAGAAGCACTGCGAATTGTGGAAGACTGGTGCCTTAAAGAGGACCTAACAGTCAATCCAAAAAAAACCAAACTAGTTGCTTTTACGAATAGAAGGGCTCTTCCAGAGGGCAGGGTACAACTGTTCGGAGAAGCACTCGAAATATCCAAAGAGGTGAAATACCTGGGAGTGACCCTCGACTCTAAATTGAATTGGAGGGCACACCTGGAAAGAACTACTACCAGGGCAACCAGACTATTTTGGCAATGCAGAAGAGTTATGGGAAAAACCTGGGGAATAAGACCTGAGGTGGTACACTGGCTTTACACAACAGTGATTAGGCCTACGGTCACCTATGGAACGGTAGTCTGGTGGAGAAGGACAGAAGTGTCCTCAGTAGAGAACAAATTGGCTACAATCCAAAGACAAGCTCTCCTCGGTATTACCGGGGCAATGAACAGCACGGGCACGTCATCAATGGAAGCCCTTATAGGCCTCCCTCCTCTGGAACTTTTTGTTAGGGCAGAGGCGATGATGGCGATTCTTAGACTGAAATCGGGAGGCATGTGGACCCCGAACAATGTTCGTGGGGGACATACCGATATAACTGGGACAATACTAGACGAACCAAACTTTCAGATGGGTCTGGATAGTATGATACCAGAGAATATATTCACTGAGCGAGTGAATATTATCATTCCATCTAGGCAACAGGTGATGCACTCGGGAAATCCCGGGGATATCAGCTGGTTCACTGATGGATCTAAAACCAACCATGGCACTGGGGCTGGTATAAATGGACCTAGGAAGAAAATGTTCTTCAGCCTTGGTAGATACACGTCTGTATTCCAGGCAGAAACAATTGCTGCTATAGCCTGTATTGATGAAAATATCAAGAGGGGTTATACCGGACAAAGAATAAAAATATTCACTGATAGCCAGGCATTGCTGAAGGCTATCAGCAATCCTACCACGAAATCTAGACTGGTTAAAAACTGCAAAGAGTCCCTTAATAAGCTGGCAAGAGACAACACAGTGTCTCTAGTATGGGTGCCGGGACATGAAGGGACTGCTGGTAATGAATTGGCGGACCAGCTAGCTAAACAAGGCTCTAAAGGAGACTTTATAGGTCCGGAACCGTTCTGTGGAATCACAAAGGATTACATAAGAGGGGAAATCCGGAACTGGCTAGACAAAGAACACCAAATTAAATGGAGGTTGACAGAAGGTCATCTTCACACAAAAAGTCTACTGAAAAAGGTAAACAAAGAACTCTCAACCAGTTTATTGAAACTGAGCAAGAGACACTTGAAGACAGTAACCGACCTGGTTACTGGACATTGCACTCTAAGGAAACATTTGTACAGAATGGGAATAGTCAGTGAACCTTTCTGTAGGAAGTGCGAACTAAGGGATGAAACACCTATTCATATATTCTGCTCATGTAAGAACTTAGAAGGACTCAGACAGAAGCATTTTGGAAAGGAAACTATACAACCATCAGAACTACTTAAAATCCCCCCAAATAAGCTAGTGGCCTATATAGAGGACACGAAACTTTTGGAGTGGAAGTAGATAACATTGGGAATGGTACAATGACTTAGGTCAAGTGCCCGGGCTGTTGAGCACAACCCAAACGTTTGAATGAATGAAAAAAATGAGTGATAAAGGTGTAATTGTTTCTGGTTGAGTGGCTGGGAATACGAAGTGTTATGAAGTTTGTAAGTTCAAGGCAATCTATATTGTTATTGAGGATTTTATGAATAAACAGTACATCCGCAATTTGCCTACCATGCTCTAGTGAAATTATTTTTAAATTAGAACGAATACGTTGCCTATCCACATCGGGATAAAATTTTCTTTTACAATATGAAATAAACTTGTTCTGGACTGTTTCTAATTTTGAAATATAGACCGAATAGCGCGGGTTCCAAATAGTGGAACCGAATGTTAATATACTATTTACGTATGCCATATATAATGTTCTAACGGTAAGAGGATTTTGAAGTTCGAAACATGTTCTGTATATAAAGCCCAACTGCTGATAAGCTTTTCTAGTTATATTACAAATATGCCGATCGAAAAGTAATTTAGAGTCTAAAAGAATACCAAGATCCCTAACAGTATCTACAGCGTGTAATACGCTATTAGAAATTTCATATGTATTGTAGTTCAAGTCTGAATTACAACGAGAAAATTGTATATAATTACACTTTGAGACATTTAAAAACAAATTATTTCTCAGACAGTAGTCGGATAAATTGTCTAAGTCTTCTTGCAATCGAACTCTGTCGTAAGCACATGAAATTGAGTGATATATTTTCAAATCATCGGCATACATAACAAACTTAGCAAATTGAAAGCAACTAGAGATGTCATTTATATATAAATTGAAAAGTAAAGGACCTAAATGGGACCCCTGAGGTACTCCTGAAGTAGTTACCACAGCCTTAGATTTAAAAGCACCTAAAATTACTTGCTGTGACCTATTTCTGACATATGAGTCGAACCATCTTAATAAATTACCATGTATACCGACTTCACAAAGTTTTGAGACAAGGACGGAATGATCTATTTTGTCGAAGGCCTCACTGAAATCAGTATACACAGAATCGACGTTATGCCTATAATTTAGACTTTTAAGTATGTATTCAACATATAGGAATAAGTTTGTATCTACCGAACGTTTTTTCATGAAGCCATGCTGTTCAATGTTAAGTATGTTTTTTACGTCATGATAAAGAAAATCAAAAATGATACTTTCAAACACCTTACTAAAGATGTTTAATTTAGAAATAGGTCTATAATTTTCAACTTTATTCTTGCTTCCAGATTTATGAATTGGTGTAATAAAGGCTGTTTTCCATGTATCAGGAAATTGACCTGAACTGAGAGATTTATTGAATAGCAAAAATAATGGCCCTATTAGCGATTCCTTACAATTTTTAATAAAATCAGTAGGTAATTCATCTGGCCCAGGACCTTTATTGGGTAAATTTTCAATTTTTTTATCAATAGTTTCACGAGTAATTGTGTAGTTAGAAATATTCAGTGGTGTGTTAGTATACATTTTACTAAAGTTACTAGCATCACTACTTACAAAAACAGAAGAGAAATAATCTGAAAATATATCACAAATTTTCTGTAAGTCGGTAGTAGGGCCCTGAGCAGTGAGCAAGTTATTAGGGAAATTATTTGCTTTTCTTTTGCTATTTACAAATTGCCAAAAATATTTAGAATTATGAATAATATTCGTTTCTACAGTAGTCAAGTATTTTTTATAATCTTCGTTTATTAGAAATTTTGATCTGCCTCGTAAAATTTTGAATGTTAAGTAATCTAAATTATTATGGTATTTCTTCCATCGACAGTGAAATATAATTTTTTCTTTAATCACTTTTATTGTAGACGAAGAGAACCAATGGGGGTATTTTTTATAATAGCTGGGATATTGAGGTACATGTAAGTGAACGATCTGATCAATAATATTGTAAAACAGATTAATTGCTCTATTTATGTCAATTGAATGGAATTTAGCTGCCCAGTTAACACTACATAAAAGTCGGTTGATTTCGTGATAATTTGCCAACTTAAAATTCCAGCGATATTGGTTAACAACTCTAGTACAAATATTGAAAGGAATATCCATATCGAATTCCAAGGTACAGTGGTACTGATCCTCGGGAACTAATGGATTAGATGAAAGACGTACATTTTTGATTGAAAAACTACCCGAGAATATTGCTATAAATCGAGAGCGAAAATAAACACGTCCACACCTTTTCGATTCAGACCATGAGAATGATAAAACAAGGATAATTTTTTTACTTCAATGTAAATAAAATAAAGTTGCTTAGTTTGAAAGAATGACAAATATTCAATAAATCAAAAATATTATTGAAACGATATTAGCATCCAATAAAAGTGATAGTTATGTGGTTTGGATTATCAACATATTCTTCAATAATATATGCTTTAATGAAATGTAGGTACAACTATAAAAACATAGCGTTAATAAATTACTTCAATGAGGTCAGTCAAATTGATGTATAGAATAATTATAATCGATTTCATAATCGATTTGTTGTAAAAGATGCAAGATGAGAGAGCCGGTTCTAGATTGAAAGTTACCACTAGTAAAGACGATTGTAGCCCTGACCCAAAGTAGCATTTGGTGGTGGTGCTTGAGTTGAATCTACTTCTTGGATTTCTAAAAGGAATAATTGTTTCTAACACAATATTACATAGTGGTGTAACAATTGGGTAACAATTAGGTTGGGCGCCAATTTTGTTACCTATTATTTATTTAAAAATAATAAGGCAAGATAAATTGCAACGGCGACGGCGTTCTTAATTTCTATCTCTGTATAGGAGAGAAGAATTGAAATATTTGACCAATATCAGTGTATACTGAACCTCACCAACGTAGATCATTCGTCGCACATTAAATATAAAAATTTTGCGTTTTAGCGATGATCGGTGCTACAGGTTTTCGACGAGAATCACATGTTGATAAGAAAAAAGGACTGGCTACTCGCCGTCCGGTAGATATTTAAATATTCCAATGATAGTGGTCAAATATAACGTTACAGTGGACCATCTAGAGTAGGTAAGAAATAAAAACAATTAATACAAATATCAAGAGAAAGTCCCTCATACAATGTAGCAAAACCAATTGAAGATAAACTGAATAAGCCTTTTCGTAAGAATATTCCAAGAAAATCAGATAAGGGAAGTATGTTCTTTTCACGTACGAAGATGCCACTTGAAGTTGCAGTCGTATGCGCGAACTTGTCAAAACCAGCGCCATATATTGTGAAATTGACATTCGACTTCACATCAGTAGCTTAACGTTTTCACATTTCGTAGGTCAACACAAAATAACAATATTAAAAATTTATTTATGTATGTATAGTTTAAATAAAACAAATTTGGTAATGATTTCCAGCTTTTCGAGATAGTTTCACATACCATATAGACACTGTTATTCGAAAATAATTGGTATCGTTAGAATATTTATACTCTTGATTAACGATTGGCTATGTTCGTTTGTAACGCCAATGGCATGAAACGGTCGTAACGTGCCGACATAGATAAACAAGACCGATTTTAATTTCTGGGCAAGACAGTTGGCATACTTCACGTGGCGTTTTCTTTTGTGAAACGGAGTCTCTGCCCTTTTATTTCTGAAAATAAATAAATATTGTTTATAACAAATAACTTTAGCTGTATTTGAATAAAAATAAATAACTATTAAGGACACTATAAAAATCGTTTGTTTTATCTGCCTGCATATAAGTATTCAACAAAGGGGCGCCAGACCAATTTTATACAAAAGTACTCAAAGTAGTCAAAATTATAATAGGTACCTACAATGCTTACGAAAATGTCAGGTAAAGGTTGATGCCGACTTATCCCAAAATAATAACAAAAAGGTAGAACGTGTCGCGGGACACACGGTAGGAACTTTCGTTCCTTTTAAGCAAAAATTATGTAATACATCTGACGTTATAGATAAACAATTTGCATATTCCTCGGTGGTCGAGTAGTAAGCATACCAGACTCTTACGCAGTAGACCCGGGTTCGGTTCCCAGTGAGGAAGTTTTTTTTATTGTTAATTTTATTTTTAAATAATTATTCTGCTTTTTATTAATAACGACAACAGGTAGACGTTTGAAATATTTAGCAGAGTATTCATTATTATAGATAATGGTACGGTACCCTTCATGAGGAAGTCCGACTGGCAACATCTATTTATAACAGCATCGTATATTTAAAAAAGGAAACCGTAGCATTATACAAATTGGACATTCAAGAACTGTACGTTTACCACAAAATTAGTGGAAACATAAAATTGGATTGTTGAATTTTTAATTTGAAGTTATATTACATTTTATAGAAATTTTTATTTTCTAGATTTTTTCTTAAGTGGGTCGTAGAAACAATATGCTGCTCGACTCGTGTGGATTGTCCATATCGCACTTGAACGATTGAGTGTGGAGACTGAACCTTTCATATAGCTGCCAATGGCTTTTCTTCGCCTGATGCAAAAAACCGCACATTTGCCAGGCCATTTGCCAGGCCTACGGCGTCGTGCTTAAACTTCGTCCTCGTGCGATATGGCCATCATATCCACACTAGTTGCACAAACTACTATTTCCTTCAAAATATGCCCTTTTACATTTAAAAACAATCTGCCAAATGTCAAATCAATTTATCCATCCATTTTAAAGTTATCGAATCAAAGCATTCAAGTTTTCAAAATTTTAACACAATGTATTTCGAAAAGTAAATGTGCTAGACCCCTTAATCGCGCAACAAAAATTATGGAAATAATAGTAAAAATGTATCCGAATTAATTCAAGTAGATCACCAGCACTGCGAATACCAGCTTTGCATAGAATTTTAATATAGCATTGATGGTTCAGTGGTAGAATGCTCGCATTCCACGCAGGCGGCCCGGGTTCGAATCCCGGTCGGAGCATATGAATCGCTGCTTCGTAAACGAGAGAGAGACTAAGGAGAGAGCACAAGCACGCAAGCAAGGCACATAACGAAGCAACGTGACATAACGTAGCGTAACGTAACGCGTAACGGTCAGATATTTTGCGTCGCGACCCCTGGTCGCTCAAACGTAACCTGACGTAAAGAACCAAAGTTCCAAAAAGGAAACTACATTTATATTCAGAAAGAACAGTTATAAATTGTTTTATCTACAACTGTCATGTAATGGGTACGATTTGACACTATTTTCAATGTCATAATGACGTATGTTACCGCACTAGTGCAATAATAAGAATCTAGAAACATTAATACCAGAATTAAATATTTAAAATAACACTGGAAGCTGCATATTCAATTTCCGTAGGAGATCGTCTTCATGCTTGAACTCATTTTTATAGATTTTTGTTCATTCAACTTTGAAAATTTGATGACATAGCTAATTTATTTTATTTCCACAGCCTTGTTTGTCTTTGTTGCTATGGTCACAAAATATGATACACAGTACCATATGTTTGCAGTCAATATTATTAAAAATACCTTGGATTGAATTTTTTTTTAATTTTATAATATAGGTATTGTTAATCACTCATGTGATTAAACTTCACATGCGTGCGTTAATAATGTCCATATCCCACTAATTACGTAAATAACTATTAAAAATAATGATGGAGTAATAGAACCTAATTCCCAACCAGTTTATGGACAACAAGGGAAGTTATATACACGAGCTCTGTTGACTGTTTTGGACTGTAGTTACGTGAAATTGAGAGTAATTGGATGAAATAAGGTCGCATTGTGTGAAAAATGGTCCAATTGCATTCCTTTTTAGGTATATTCGAGTGGTTTTGTGCATCATTTAGTCATCTTGGGTGTTTTTTAGTGGAATTGAGAATTTTTGAGTGATCTCGAGCTTCGTTGACCGTTTTGGACTGTAATTACCTGAAATGGAGAGTTATTAGATGATATGACGCCTCATTGTGTGTTTTCGATCGTTTAAGACTGTTTTTAGTGTTCTTACGTGTTTTTGTCAGTGTTTGAGTGGAAGAGCATGGAAAATGGTCTAATCTCACGCTAACTTTCATTTTAAGGTATTTTCGAGTGGTTTTGTGCATTATTTAGTCATATATATTCTGCACTATTCTATGATAAATAAGCAAATGCAACCTATTGTTTTATCATATAACTAACTGTCTTGGAAATAGGATTACTATATAAACAGAAAAAAAATAATAATAATCAATGAACGTATTAAACGCGTCCACTTAATATTCGTTTGAGCTCATGCCTAGATTTCGGATATTCGATAATGATAATAATATGATACCAAGCTTAAAACCACTACTTTAATGGACCTTTATCCAATTCTGTAATATCCGATAAACATCTGGTTGCTGCAGGATTTTGCATTCCAATACTCTATGTACTTTTTTACACAAAGTATAGTCTATACACAGCACAGTAACCTAAAAAAAACTGTAAGACTTAGCAGCAGACAGCAGATCGGAAATATTTATAATTCTTTAAGATTTTTGGAAGCTACAGGGAGCTCAGTACCTACTATAAATTGTCTATAGGCATAGATAAAGTTATAGATTTTCTTACAGGTGTGCACATAATCAATTGCCCCATAAATAGTTCTATTATTTAAACTAACAATTTGTAGGGAACTGATGAAACTATATCAATTTTCTTATTCAAAATTTTGTGTAATGTGAAACCATTTATGGTTGAAATAATACCCTGCTTGGTATGCGTCATCGATTGTGAATGTCCTTCTAACACATTACGTTGGAAGACATGGAAAAAAGGCAGGTCTGTGATTGATCCTAATCAAAATATCACAATAATGAACCGTTTAAATGTATTACAAACGTTAACCCTAATCTTTGACTTACAAAAATTTGATTGGTTGAGGTTTAGATTACGCGCAAGCGCAACCTATCAACCGCGAGGTTAAAATAATATGAAGGCGTAACTTTCGTAGCGGCAATGTGTCTTACGTCTTTTTCTGTCACACTGACAGTTGTCGACAGGTCTGTACTTTGTTGCTAACGGTCAATTATCATTTATGAAAAGTGAATATCAATCTTATTGTTTTATTTATTTAAATAATACAAAAATATGTATGGATTCACGGAAAAACATCAGCATTTTGAAAGTTCTCAAGTATTTTCAGTTAGAAAAAGAAGCTGGTTATTATCAATTTCATAGCCTTTCTGAATTTGGCTGATTTCGATCCTGATGATTTTATTTATCAAATTTGAGGTTATCTATATGTCAAAATGGCTAATAAAATAAACGATATGCCGAAAACCCGGATATACGTCACAATCGTAGGTATTATTTCAACCATACTTAGGTATAATTTGTCTCACTCTGCAATTTCTTTATTAAGAAACATAATATAATAAATCATTCTGTACTGTGCATGATCAAGCCTTTATAACTAACAATGAAACTCCATTTCGAAATTTCAAATTTAAAAAATTTTGCAACTCATTCACTTTTATGTGTGTCCATTTTAAGGCAAAATTAAAATCGGAAATTTATAAAAGACATCGACTTATATTACGTGCTAGATAAATAGTAACGAGATTAAACGCTTGCAAAGATCACCTCGATTTCTATAAGTATTTGGAGCATAACTATTACTGATGTAAATTATTGTACATAAATATTATATAATACCCGTAAATGGTCATCTTGCGCTGAGGGTCAATTCTAAATACATAACATTGATACTTAAGTCGATACAAGATCAATAGAAAAAAAAATTATAAGTAGAGCTATTTCATTGCATGTTTCTGTTAAATAATAGTTAATGCAATGTAACATTGACCATTTAGTAGATGTAGTTCATCTATGGTGTTTTTGAAGGATCATTATCAATAAATAGTATATTATACACCAAGGTGGTGAAGACTATTATTATTGACCGAGCACCAAGATTATTTCGCCAGTGGCTTTGCCCCGAGCGGAATATGGTGAGATGTTTATAAATGTCTTCAGCACCATGGTATACTTA
>CAJUYH010008349.1:181-15637 GCA_910591685.1 Galerucella tenella | reverse complement strand
ACTGTCAAAAAATGTTCGCTGTAATTTGCTACTAGCAAATTATCAGTGTAATTTTGATGCTATTGGTCGATTTGAAATGTTTTCCTATCACGATTGGCTGACAGGATCGCTTAAAAAATAATCAAATTAATTTTTGCAAAAAAGTACTAATATTTTTAATAAAATAACAAAAAAAACGGATATCGATTTAACAACAATCTGGCTCCTACCTAAATAACAAAATAAGTAAAATTTTACGGCCTCAGTTTTTTGTGATTTTGCAAAGACCTCCGTCTGCCTTGATCATGGAATATTAATCAAGGTATTTTTTTCCGAAATGACTCAAATATAGAAAAAATCTGGTACGAGCAAATGGTGAAGTTCCAGATAATTTATTATTAATTGCCAGTGTACTCCAAGACTCAGTTTTATGTCCAATTCTTTTTTTGTGACATCGTTACTGAATAACGATGTCACAAATGAAAAATTCACTTCACTTGGACACTACTCTATCCTGGATAGATAAATTTTATGAGGTTTTTTTTTACTGCGACCTTTTCCGATCTATTGTGGTTCTCTAAACTCTAGATTACATTCTCCAGCCTGACTCTTTTTAAAAAGTCTATTAGCGTGAAGACTGAACCTACCATATAGCTCTCTGCCAATGGCTTTTCTTCGCCTAATGCAAAAAATCGAACATTTGCCTGGCTATCGCACTAACATAGAATGTGTTCTGCCCTTTCTTCTTCTAGTTGACAAAATCTTCACATATCTTCGTTTGTTAATCCCATGCCTATTGAGCTTACAATGCCCCGTTAACAGACCCACTACAGCTTTGACAGTTTTCCTATCTTTGGCCATCAGATCTGCTGTAAATTTTGGCGAGTGTTCTAATATGAACTGTTTCGCTTGCCTATGTCCTGGTGAGTTCCTCCACCATTTCAGAGATTTGTGGGCGACCCACTTCTTTGTTCCCATTCTTGTTATGGTTTTTGCAACACCGGCCCAACGAATGGCATTGATGAGCTTTGTTTGGCCATTTCATCCGCTTTTTCGTTGCCGTTATGACCCTCGTGCCCCGGTACCCAGGCTACCGTAACATTGCTACGCTCACCCAGTATGTTTAGGGCCTGCACACAATCTCATACTAGCTTAGAATTGACCTCTACGGAGTGGAGTGCCTTTAGCACTGCCTGACTGTATGTAAAGATGGCAATTGAACGATATGTTCGCTTCTGCCTTTTAATTTCTTCCACACAGTGGTGAATCGCCTTGCTTGATAGGCTTACTGGGAAGGCTATCCCTTGCTTTAGCCCTACTATACCGGCTCCTAAGCCGTCTAACGTCTTTGACCCGTCTGTATACCAAAAAAACATCAGCATGTAAGGATACACCTTTTTTCCAGTCTTCCCTGTTTGGTATAGTTACTTTGAACTTATTATCGAAGCTGTAGGTATCTCGTAGCTGTTGCATCGATGGGCTGTCCTATCAAATAGTCTGCTTTTAGCTCCTCGATTAGCTTCCATTTGTCAGTACTATGCGTTTGGCTTGTGTGAGGCTGACTATGTATTAATCTGTGCATTACAGATCTTGCTTCACCCCGTATGAATATGTGTAGAGGTGGCAGATTCATTAAGACTTCCATTGTAGCTGTAGGAGTAGTTGTTTTTTTCTCTCCTGGAGTCATTGCATGCTTAACTCACACTTTATCATATCCAAAGATCTCCTTACTATATTAAGTTCTAGTCTGAATGAAATGGGATTTGTTTTAACTTTGAGAAGATTTTATCGAGCATAGGAACTTTAAAACCTCTTTAACTAAACTTAATAGCATGTAAATACATGTCAAATCACCTTAAATTGATTTTCAATCAAATTTCCAATGAATATTCTGTTGCAAAAAACATGTCGTTTTATTTTTGAGTAATTTATCTCGACCCCCCGGAACGCCAATGAAGTAAATAACCAAATCAACCAACCATCGAATATATCAATTTAAAGACAACAAATAAGAGAGGTCCCACCCACCGCAAATCTCGCGGTTCGAGGGACTCCCGACGGTTTTTGAGTACCCGCATTGGCTCACACTAACACCACTTTTCAGTTTTGCTTTCGCACCCTCTTCACAGCATCTGTCGATGTCGTTTGAACATCAGATGTTAACCTCGGGCTACTTTCAAGGTGTATTCATATTAGAATGTTTATAACATTTTGAATTGATAGAAAAGAAACGACATATTTTTCTAATGTGAGGCTACAATTTTTAATTTTAGGGAATAAAAACTCTTTAATGCCAGTTTTTTTATGTTCATACAAAATCTATTCTCATTTTACACTTTTCAATGACAGAAATTAAAAAATAAGTTGTAGTTTTCACAATTTTCACTTTTTCCATCATAGATTCTGTTCTAAATCTCCCCGGAAACAAAAAAATGCTTCTTAAGTAAATATCGTTTCAGGAAGAATTAAAAACCAGGGTAGTTCCAAGAATCTTTACGACATTATCCTACTGACTGCGCCAATTACCACAATTTATTACTTGAAAAGATTGTTGGTTTGAAAAAAATTACAGTTTCCTGTAAAATTATTGTGTTTTGTAAATAGATAACGAATAATAGTTTTATACTATCAAAGCCTCACAAAGTTTTGAATATATTTCCAATTACGTGACCATTCTGATTGGTTAAATATTGTAGACCATACTTTAAGCGAGCTCCCATACAACACACGTGATTTTAAAAAACCAAGTACATCCTGGCGCCACCTATGAGGGGATGGCTGAAGCAGTATTGAGCAACAAGTAGACGCTTGAAACTAAAAGAAACCTGCTTTAGGATATACAGCTTTTTCCTTTCACATAGAGATGGTGGCACTGTATATGCAATACGCAATTTTAAATATTGAATATTCACTGATTTCCACTGAGAATATTATTAATTTTTTTGTAATCACTACGAATATAAATATTAACAATTATTAATAGTTCGCTATACCCATCTACACTCCTTTTTTTCACTGAATGGAAATCATTCGAAGGCACCTTCCCTAAGATACTCATTTTCGTCATCCCCAAGATAGATGGAGACACTAAAAAATCATCAATTGATAAACTTGAAAAAATTGAAAATCTCAAATCTCAAGTATATACTAAACATGAAAAAAATGTTTGTCTAAATTGGTTGGAGCAGATGGTGGAATAATCTATATTAAATTTAATTATTTGTAGGGTGCCATCTATTGACAAAACGCGCTACGATGCCGATGAAATTTGAATTTAAATTTTTTTTCTTTCCATCGTAAAATTTTGAAAAAGTTAAAACGTATTGAAATATTTATTAGTATTCATCAATTTGGGATTATTTTTCAACAGTTAAATATAATCCGGAAGAAATCTGATGTCATCGAGCACGACTACCTACAATGGTCTTTCTTTTTATTATTGATTTTTTGGGAATATAATAAACATGGCGTGAGACATATGAGCAGTAACCCAGATACACTCCAGACAACGAAAACATAGTGAAAATTAGTGTTAATAACTTAGGTGAATAACACTTCAGTGATAATTAAAATAATGTGATTGTGTCGAATCAAAGGAAAGTTTTCGAAAGCATTTTGTTTATGTATATCCACCTAGAAAAATCTGGTAATTTCACCTATTTTTAAGTATTCCAGACAAACGTTTTGTTGCATGATTTATGTTTATCCCATTTTTTCACCGTTACATTCCAAACAACTTATTACAAGAAACAAATCATTACATAATGATCTAGTATAATAAGATGCAATAAGGCATAGGCGTGCTTATATTTTTTATATTATGAAGATTAAATTATGAAAAATACGTTTTATATCTACAGGGTGAATTATTATTATACTCTACTATTAGGGGTATATAAATGAATATCAGAAGGACTTGACTTAATCCTGGGTTTCATTTTTTTCCTCAGCTGCAAATCAATTTTTTTTTAATTTTTATTACAAAAATTTTCGCGGTATATTTTTTATTATACTTTTTATATTTTTACAAACAAAACTGTACATATTGTGCTGCATTTTACTCGTTCTTAGATAGGTTGACTTTTATTGGTGTTTGGGGCTGTTTTGTGGTTTTAATAGATTAAAGTAAAATGTAAGATAGAACGACTTGGAGAAGTTGAAATTTATAGAAGACGCTCACGGCCACTTTAAGGTCACGGTTCCATTGCTATTTATCGAACAAGAAAAATACACTGTCCACTTTTAGGTTCGCACCATAAGGGAGACTTTTTAAAAGATGATCAGAATTGGAAATTACATTCTAATATACGATTACATCCATTTATATAGAAAAAATGTATTATTTTTTGGGATGTATTTCATACACATACAATATGATAACAAAGCAAATTTTACTGTAGTTGCGTGTAATCCAAGATGCGCTGACAAACTAATGAATGTTTGATGGCTACAAATGTTTGACAGTAACTGTCAGAACGCGTTAGAATTTTACGCAAATATGGTAGCGTTATTAAGAAAATATAAACAATATTAAACAAGCACAAAACCTATTTTTTCAATATAAATGGAAGCAATTGCATATTTGAACGGAGTTTCCAGTTATGATCAACTTTTTTAATAACATTTTTCGATAATGTCAAATTTAAAGGTACTTTACTCCTGAGTTAAATTCATATTTTTTGACAAACCTCGTATAATACTGGAAGAGATTGATATCTGATGATTTTATTTCAGGTTTTGGAACATGCAGAACATTTTAGACTCTCTCTATTTTTTTAACAGAATGTACCGTTTGAAAATTAATTTATTGAATCAATTATGCCTCAATAGTTAAAGACAAGTGGTAGTCTTATCTAATTCAGCTATTCAATTAATGTCTCCAATGAAATTTCCTATTCACAAGAGACCCATTCATACTTAATCGATTTCAATTTTATTATGTAATACAAATGTTCTTTCATAAATCCTGAATAATGCAGGCGCTAGTAAAATAGTTACCATTGAAAATATAAATACCCAATTGAACAATAATGTTATTCAGGCTCATGAAATTTTAATTTTTAATCAATATGCTATATGGAATATTTTTTGTGGAGAAATATCATACATCAGTATTCTAGGAGACCTCGTATAATGACATATATACAGCGTGTCCGCGGATGGTGTATCCTATAGGTGAAAAATGTTTAAATATTAGTCTTAATGAAAAATTTCATTCTTGATAAAAAGTTTTGCTTATTCTGAAACCACATAAAATGAAATAAAATTCGAGCTTTTTAAAACCCGTCTTATTTTATAGCCAATTTTATGAAAACCGTATGAAATTAGAGGATGGCTGGATGAATATTTTCCTGTGCGATGGATGAGATGTTATGGACCAATATTTTTTCCGCCCCGATCCATTGATTCAACTACACATAGATTCAAAAGTTTTGCATCACCTTCTTCGGATACGAAGGAATTTTTTTGCGCTAACAATTTTTTGTTGGCTTGTTTATTATTTCAATATGTTCCATATTTTTCGCAATATACAGATGTTTACAGTTTTTTTGTAAGATAACATTTTTAGTGCGATCATTAACATTCAGTGCATTTGATTTTTACGATTTTAAGTGCAAAATCGTCAAGTCATAAGTGAGATTGACCGTGCAAGAATAGTGGCTTTGGTTGAAGGAGGTCATTCTCAAAGGTTCGTGGCAAACAGAGTTGGCGTTTGGCAAAGTGATGTGTCTCGTGTATGGAACCGGTATCTCCAGACCAATTCTCTTCGTGATAGACCTAGAAGCGGTAGAAGGCGTGTTACTAATCAGCGGTAGAACCGCTATATCCACTTAACTATCCGAAGAAACCCGACCATGGCAATACCAGAACTCCAAAGAGATATGAGACATGCGTTGGGAGTTCAAGTATCGATCTCGACATTACGAAGACGAATACTTGCGACATGTTTGAGGTGTCGCCGACCAATAAGAGTGCCCAGACTACAACCTGAGCACAGAGTTCGCCGACTACAGTGGGCTCAAGAACACGCGGCCTTGCCTGAAGAATTTTGAAATTCGGTATATGGTTTTAAATGAAACTAACTGTTTTTAAATGACTCCACAATATATTTGTAAAAATCTGTAAATTGCAAGTAAATTGACAATTGTTTCGATATAAATATCATCATCATCATTCTGAATTCTGTAAATTGCAAGTAAATTGACAATTGTTTCGATATAAATATCATCATCATCATTCTGATGATGATATTTATATCGAAACAATTGTCAATTTACTTGCAATTTACAGATTTTTACAAATATATTGTGGAGTCATTTAAAAACAGTTAGTTTCATTTAAAACCATATGATGAGTAGATTCCACGAAGTGAGGGTTTATACAGTTAACTCAATTGAAATTCGGTGTTTTTTTCCGACTAGACAAGGATTTGTTTGGTACAAGATAGCCATCGAATACGTGTGTGGCGGGATCCAACGAGAGCTGCTCAGCTTGCCCATGCTCGCCCCGTGCCGCCCTTCAGAGGAGGAAGTGTTATGTTTTGGGCTGGTATCATGTTAATTGATCGCACAGAATTAATTCATGTGGAGGGAACGATGACTGGTGATAGGTATCTCAGAAAGATTCTACATCCTCACGTGAGACTATGGCGCGCAGTTGTTGGCAATTCCTTCGTTTTTATGGACGATAACGCCCGACCTCATCGGACCAGAGCTCTAAATGAGTATCTTGAAACTGAAGGGATCAATCGTTTGAGCTGGCCTGCCCTATCTCCTGACATGAATCCCAAAGAACATGCTTGGGACATGCTTGCCGGGGCAGTGGCAGCACGCAGAGATCCACCCAGGAGTGTACAAGAGCTTGTTCATGCGGCCCAAGAAGAATGGCGAAATATTCCTCAACAGAATATCAATAATTTGGTAAACAGCATGGGCAGGCGACTAAAAGTTCTCATGCAGGTTCTCACTTAACCTTTTTTTTAAAAAGATTCAATTTGTATTTAATTTATTTAATTTCTAAGAATACTTTTTATGTTTAAAGCAAGTTTATTATTGGATAATAAAAGTTTTTGACAAATATACACGTTTTTTTTTATTGAAACTAATTATTTGATTAATTTGATCCATTTATAATGAACACATTTTTTTCGGAGATTTAGGGTGATGCAAAACTTTTGAATCTATGTGTATTTAGATTTTTTTAATGCGGCTACTTGAAACAAAAAGTTTACGCAAATAATAATTGAAACCATAATATTGAAGACTTGAAACTAGGTATCATTGATGCCGTTATCAAAATAAGTCCAGAAAAGCTGGGAAAAACTTAGAAAGAGAATTATTGAGAGATGTTTTGAAGCTGGGGGGGGGAGGGGATATATTGAATAGATGTTTTTTGTTTACTTAGTGCTTCTTACATTATTATTTTGTATTGTTATTTTTGAGTGATTATAATTCTTGAATAGTTAACATTGTTGTCAAATATTTATTATTTATTATTAGATTGATACATTATTTTCGAACTTGGTGCCAAAGTTCATGAGATTTTCATAAAACTGGCTATAAAATGAGATGGGTTTTGGAACACTTGAATTTTATCTCATTTTATGGAGTTTCAGAACAAGCAAAACTTTTTATCAGGAATAACATTTTTCACTAAAACTAATATTTAAACATTTTCCACCTATAGGCTATAGGATACCCCATCCGTGGACACGCTGTATATTTAGACAAGAATTGGGTATGCCTAACACAAAAAATCAGTAACCTTAACACATATTTACAACGATCAAGATGCAAAAATATTCACAAAAAAATCGATTTCGATGCCAAGTTTTTAAAAATACTCTTCCAAGCGTGCTAATAACAGAAAACGTATATTCTATAAACATATTGAAAAATTACCCATCAAAATTCATTCCACAGTCTAGAACAATCTGTCAAGATATTTAAATAATCTTATTGACACACCTTCGATTATTATACAACTAATTAGAACATGCTTGAAAAGAGAAAAATTAATGATATGCAGTTTTATGTGTTTGCATTTTCTCTTTTTTGTAGAGTATTGTTATTTATGTTATTAATTATATATGAATAATTATACCTATATTCTTTGTGCTTATAATAGTTATTTATGTACCAAGGGTATAAATAGATGTTAATGCGACGTCTTACGAAGCCGAGGGCCTCTGGCCCGAGGGTTTGTAAGTCGCCCGAGGGTATACACATCTGTTTATGCCTGCGGTACATACAAACTTTTATGTCATCGGTTTGAATTAATAGGTGAATGTTGACAAACGTAAATGTCATAATTTCACAATAAATTTTATATGTGTCAAAGTTGGAAGTCAAAATGAACGAAGATTTTGGAATTCCTGACGAAATTATTGAAAAAGCAAAGAAAGCAACTGTAAATCTGTTGCCAAAATAATCTAAAGAAGCTTACGACATGGTTATTAAATAAGTTGAACAAAAAATTATTTCTCTCCATGCCCGCACGGGCATAAAGTACGACATTAGATAGTTGGTAACCAAGCAATAAAAACACAATAATGAACTAGCATGACATAAAATAAATTTTGTGTGTTGTATTGAATGCATATTATTATTATTCTTACATGATAAGGGCAGAGGATCAAGTCCTATTTTGCCCATAATAATTTATAGAACATAAATAAAACAATAACTGACTACACTAAGCCTAAAAAACTACAGATCGAAAATTTAAGAGTCTATTTGATTTTTGAAACTAATTAATTGCTGAGGAAGACCATTCCAAATATCGAAAATTCTGTTACTTAAAAAGTTTTGCCAATAACGAGTTCTAAAAGGCTCTTTCTTCAGCTTTAAGGAGTGCCCACGAAGACGGTCGTCTAAATTGAGGGGGCAAACTTTTTGAAGGAAAAAGTGCTCCAGAGAAGGAACTATCGAAGTTTAAGTCAAATCTTCAAGAGAGGAAGTAAAATGAGTCAATAGTTATAATAAAAGACTAAAATTTCAGAAAGGGGGAGAGGAAGGTGAAGAAAAAATGGAAGGTACAAACACAGAATTTGAAACAGTGAAAAATTAAGAATATAACTTCAAACTCTTTAAAGTCTTAAATGAGAAACTGATTTAAAAAACTGAATAAACAGGTAAAAAAGAGAATAGGTATGTTTAAAGTGAATTAAAGGATAAGCATGAATGACACAGGAGCAAAAATAAAGTAGAAGAAAGTAGAAAGCTAAAAACAAATAAAAGGAGATTCTGGATTATTTTTTTAATTCAAAAATAACTTACAAGCAAAATTATTTAGGTTATATAAAGTGAGAATAGAAATGAAAAGCTGCATTCTCATATACATTTTGCAAGAATACTTTTGAAAGTTGAAATTATAAATAGTTCAAGAATAATAAATAAAATTCCGAGCTCATCCAACGACTTGTAATCAAACTCTGTCTAATCGTCATTCAAAGAGATATTTTTAACTTGCGGGTTATTGATTCACATTAAAATATATAGTAGAGTTGTTATAATTTTTTTATCTTCCGGTTTTTGTAAAAACGCAAATATTTGAAGAAAGAGAATAGTGTTAAAAAAAAGAGACAAAAGTTCGAATAATAAGACTATGTTATGTGAAAAAACGTCTCCTCAATATACAGATTGCGAAAAGTCTATTCGCGACATACGATTTACACAAGTACAACAAGGAAAATATGAGAAAAACTACTTGAAAGAGAAAGAAGAATAAATGGGCGCAGTCAGCTATGGTTGTGTGTTCAGTGCCTCCCTATTTTAACCACTGTTGCCAAATGTACTTATCTGTAAAAGTTATTCCTCACTTTTTGTCAGCAACAATGTTAAATACCAATAATTGTTAAATCGAAAGAAGTGTATATATTTTATTTATTGCATTGTAATTTGTCCAAATTTTTTCTTGAACCATATTATTTTATTCTTATTTGTGTTGATCTCACTTATTTCAAAAGTCATTAATATTACCAATCTCAATTTTCTCCCAATAAATACGGCTTTATCCCGTGTGAAAAGTCAAATGCAAAATATGTTATTTATTCCTTAGAAAGTACCAAACATTCTAAGCTGGCAACGCTGCTTTCATATCAGATTGGTAGCTGGAACTAAATACACGCCCAATGCTGACTGCGGAAAATTATTCTTCTCTCTCTTTCAGGTAGTTTTTCTTATATTTTCCTTGTCCTACCTACTTGTTTTAATCGTGAGAACCTGCATGAGAACTTTTAATAAAGAGTATTTCCACCTCTAGAATGTATGCAAGCTTGAAGTCGCCTGCCCATGCTGTTTACCAAATTATTGATATTCTGTTGAGGATTATTTCGCCATTCTTCTTGGGTCGCATGAACAAGCTCTTGTACACTTCTGGGTGGATTTCTGCGTGCTGCCACTGCCCTGGCAAGCATGCTCCAAGCATGTTCTATGGGACTCATGTCAGGAGATAGGGCAGGCCAGCTCAAACGATTGATCCCTTCAGTTTCAAGATACTCATTTACAGCTGTGCTCCGATAAGGTCGGGCGTTATCGTCCATAAAAACGAAGGAATTGCCAACAGCTGCGCGCCATAGTCTCACGTGAGGATGTAGAATCTCTCTGAGATACCTATCACCAGTCATCGTTCCCTTCACATGGATTAATTCTGAGCGATCATTCAACATGATACCAGCCCAAAATATAGCACTTCCTCCTCTGAAGGGCGGCACGGGGCGAGCATGGGCAAGCTGAGCAACTCTCGTTGGATCCCGCCACACACGTATTCGATGGCTATCTTGTACCAAACAAATCCTTGTCTCGTCGGAAAAAAACACCGAATTCCAAAATTCTTCAGGCAAGGCCGCGTGTTCTTGAGCCCACTGTAGTCGGCGAACTCTGTGCTCAGGTTGTAGTCTGGGCACTCTTATTGGTCGGCGACACCTCAAACCTGTCGCAAGTATACGTCTTCGTAATGTCGAGATCGATACTTGAACTCCCAACGCATGTCTCATATCTCTTTGGAGTGCTGGTATTGCCATGGTCGGGTTTCTTCGGATAGTTAAGTGGACATAGCGGTTCTGCCGCTGATTAGTAACCCGCCTTCTACCGCTTCTAGGTCTATCACGAAGAGAATTGGTCTGGAGATACCGGTTCCATACACGAGACACATCACTTTGCCAAACGCCAACTCTGTTTGCCACGAACCTTTGAGAATGACCTTCTTCAACTAAAGCCACTATTCTTGCACGGTCAATCTCACTTATGACTTGACGATTCATGTTTGCACTTAAAATCGTAAAAATCAAATGCCTTGAATGTTAAAATGATCGCACTTAAAATGTTATCTTACAAAAAAAACTGTAAACATCTGTATATTGCAAAAAATATGAAACATATTGAAATGGTAAACATTGATAAACAAGCAAACAAAAAATTGTTAGCGCAAAAAAATTCCTTCGCATCCGAAGAAGGTGATGCAAAACTTTTGAATCTATGTGTATTTAGTTTAAAATCTACAAATTACTCGTTAAAAGAACCTTAGGCTGCTATAAAAAAAATCCAGCACGTTAACAGCTACATTTACTAATTAATTTTGTTTGCAAGCCTCAAAGGAAACAGAAAGGTTAACTTTTCCGGTTTCACTTAGCTGAGAACAGGACCTGAAATCGGCGTCGCTGCCGCCGCCGCCGCCACACACAGCACTCTCGATGGTCGTAATCCTAGTAGATCGTGATGCTTTGAAAAACATACTCGTAAAACGCGCACGAGAATGTAAAGGTCGTGGAGACCGGAAAATAGTGAAAATACCGAAAGGATCTATAAAGTTAAGTTTGAGGAAAAACTAGATTGGATTTATAGAACTTTGTGTGGTTTTGGTTTAATTTATATTACAAGGTTAGTTTACATTTAATTTAGTCTTTATTGGAATTGATGTGGATAATTAATCTCGTCATTTCTTAATTGAAGTCATTAAAATTTATAACAGCAGCATTTACTTTTTTATTTCAAAGAAAAATTTGAAAAATACTGGATAGTCCATTTCAATATATTTCGTTTTAATCATTTCTTTAGAAAAAATATTAAAGTGAGTGGTAATTTAGATAATACCTACCATACTTTTTTATATATACAGAATGACATGAATTGCTTTCATTGTTCTTATTACACAAAAGACTAGACATTTTAGTTTTGGGTCGGTCGTAGTTTAAATATTATTCCATTTGATCACAAGTTTTACAGAGCTCGATTAAATCGCTGGTCCCATTTTAATTTTATGAATATTATATAGTATATGTATAACTAGCTGTCAAATCAAAAGTGCATGTACTTTTGTATTTGTATGTCGTTTATTCGAATCAAAGTTTCTAATTTTTGGCACTTGACAGATGCTAACTACCTACGAAATTACGGAAAGTCAATTGGCTAAAATATTTGCATGTTCTGGGGTATTTTATGTTGCTAAATTCAAATATGATGTGGAATTTTTGAATTGTAAAACTTGGAATCTATCAAAATTTAAAATAAACAATCGTAACCAGCGCCCATAAAGACCCTTACCTATAAATTTTGCTGAAAATTGATTAAGCATTTATCTAGTTTACGGCTATCAGTGACTATGACAGTTTCGAGATTTTTTCAATTGACGTAGGGTTAGGTTTATGTTCGTTTCATATTTCTATATTAGTGTTTATGCTTTCTTCCTATTTTCAACTTAATAAGTGTTATGGTTGAAGTAAATAGAAAAAGAGTTATTGATACAAATTTTACAACAGAAGAAGAATTGAATTTGGTAAAAATAGCTGAAAAATATAAATCGATTATTGAGTGCAAAACCATTAAAGGTTCATTCATTTCGATAGCCATATTATGGAGAACCGCTGTTGCTGAAATTATTGTCATTGCTGTATCCAGGTTAACCCTTATACCTAGGGATAGTATATGAAAGCGTCTTTTCCAAACACCAAACTGTCTTTCTACTGTATTTCTGGTTCTTATTAATGACTCTGTATTTGTTTCCTGCACAGGAGTCAAGGGATATGGTTGAACTCCATATCCAGAGTCTCCAATTAAATGGAACCTCCTAAACTGGCCTCCTTCAAATATTATTAAGAATAGTCTGATCATGAGCACTTCCTGGCCATCTCGCCACTAAAGCAGGTTTGCTTAACCTGAATCTTTGGTAAAATTCTTCATCTGTCCAATTATCAAAATCTGTTATTTTCTGTTTATATATTTTTTGTTTCCTAATGATGATTATCTCCTCATCACTGTTGCTCTCGTTGCTGCTATCCTCAAAGGCTGATGACTAGGTATCTATTTCCATCTCAAGAGAATTTGTCCACAATACTGACACAAGGAACTGAAAACTGTCTCAAATTTTGAGGTTAAAGTTGTAAAGACTGATATGAAATAGATTTTTATTTAAAGTTTGCTTTAAAACTTAAGGTAGTGTTGAAGTTTGTTATGAAAACAGCCGTTAATAATTATTTATAACTAATTACCACAGAACCATTACCACAGAACCAAACTTTTATTATCGGGCAATCAACAACATTCTTAACAGTTTGCAAAAAGTTTTAAGTCGATTCTAGCATTTTTAAATTATTTTTTGATATTAAAATTCTTACTTCATTGATTTGACTAAATATTTTTCTTCGAAGATATCAACCTACACTAAGAAAACAGTCAAAATAAAATAAAAAAAGTATAGTAATTGAAGTGTCGTTAGATTTATGACAATTGCAAAACAAAATACTATGAAAAGATCCAAAAAGGAGAAGAAAATATTACTACCTACCTTCCGATATAAAAGCTAAGTGACAATAAAAATGTTTCCCATGTATTTCTTAAATATCAATTAACTTCCAATAAATAATTAGTTATTCAAATTTATTGAAGGTAGACATCAATGTCGACAAATAGAAAAAAAAAATTATGTCACGAATCGATTGTTAAAGCTTACAGAAATGAAGAAGGCCAAGACCCTAGGGCTATATAATTCCTTTAAATTGGAATTTACGACTGAATAGTTTCCAGCAAATATTTGCTTAATGATTCACGTGTATTAAAACTGGTATCATTTATATAGAAATTATTTACAAACTATTTTAAATACAGGATGTGTTAAATTGATATTTTTTACTCATATTTAAGCTTCTTCTGTTGATTATTTTACAGCAGGGCTGTACTAAGCAATATTTACTAGGAATTTAGGCCCAAACCATAAGAGCCCTTGTAATTTATTACAATGGAAATACAATAAAGAATTTTTTCCAGTACAAGCAGCTGTGTATATACATATTTAGAGTAGGTACCATAAAACGAAATTCAATGTTTTTTTTTAGTTTAACGTTAATAAAACCTAGAAAGTAAACATAAAGTGAATCAACATTTTACAGGAGGTAAAATTTGTTTTTTAATAAATTTCCTGTTTAATATGTTTGAAATTAACATACAGGAACGTCAAACTAAAAATGTATATAATCTTTATTCGAATACATTAGATTTGATGAGGTGGTTAATTGTAAAGATGCCACGAATATTCGGCAACTATTCGATATTCGGCTATTAGGAAAAAATTTTTCATTATTTGGTATTCGGAAATCAGTATTCAGCCAAATAACTATTTGTGACAACCCTAGTTAATTGTCCTATTCGACTGCGGTCCAAGGAATAGCATTGATAAGCCTAGTCTGGCCATTTCATCGTTCTTTTCGTTGTCTTTATGACCCGGGCTACGACCCTAGTGCTATGGTACCCAGGCTATTGTGACCTTATAATGGTCTCTCCTGTCTTTCTTCATCTTCAGCGCAGTGATCAATAGCCGTCACTTTTGCTTGAAAAGTTGTGAGATGCTTGGACAGACTTATTTCTTTCAATTCCTTCACCAGCTCTCACCTCTACCATTGCCTTTGCCTTAAAACCGTCCATATATCACGTTTTCTCATCCTGTATGGGTACACCTTTGTTCTAGCCTTCCCTGGAGCCTATGAATTGCCCCATATTAATGTATGGAGCAATTGCATGGGGGCCGAAGGTTCTACAAACAACGGCCATCCAAGAATTATATCAAATATAGCGAATGGCTTGTTTAAACATTACAGGAGAACAACACCAACCACGGCAATGGAACTAATTACTGCTCTGACCCCTCTGGACCTTGCGTTGATGGCCATGGTACGATTGCGCACGGCTGGTGTAAACCCCGTAGTAGGAGTGGGCCAATTGAGGCTAAGCCTATAGCAAGAAGCGCTTACTGCGCTACCTCTGCTGCAGGTAGCGAATGATGCAATTGAACCCAGGTTTGTGTTTAATAAACCCTACAAAATACAAATGAAACAGAACACGGAGTCAGTTGCTGCAAATGCAATACGCATATATACAGATGGCTCATAAATAAAAGAAGGCTCAGGATGTGGAGTTCACTCCAGAGCACTAAGCCTAAGGATTAAGTAGGGAATGGGAAACAATACCAGGGTGGTTCAAACAGAAC
>CAJUYH010008348.1:0-15238 GCA_910591685.1 Galerucella tenella | reverse complement strand
GCGTGTAGTCAAAAAATCATAGAATCCAAAATAATGAGAATTTTGAGCTGAAATTTGATATCCGCCCTCTCAAAAAATAAAGGAATATGGAAAGAAATTAGCAAAGCCGTATCTGTGCTATTTTGTAATCAGGGTTGCCCGAAAGTGAAAGGTTAAGATTTTCGAAATGACATGTAACCTTAGATAATCCTATTCCTAACTGTTTCCAGTCTCCTTTAACAGGTTGATCGCTTTTTAAAACGCAATACTGATTGTTATCAAAGACAAAAAGCTTACTTTAAAAGACCGACATGAACCCAGTTAAATTAAACCAGTAACGCCAATGATATTCCGTATTGTGTAGATGCTACACCTCTGGTGGAGGGCAGTTTTTGTATTATGTTTTTGGCTATACACAACATTTGGCGTACACGTGCTATGCAATAATTGTAGGATATTTCCTATTATATACTTTGTTCTCCACAAGATGTTACGTTGTTACCAACGTGTTTTTCTTATTAGTTCAGGTTGTTGGCGATTTTAACAGAGAGAGAGAAAACAGAAAACGGGAATTGTCGTCCTTAGGTACATGTCGAACCCTAAAATTTCTAGGTAGATTCGTTTTATAAAATTCAGTGGTTTTGGTGTAGAAAAAATGTTTAATTAAATACGTAGGTAGTTGTCTCGTTGAGAGATTGTTGTTTGCTTCAAATAAAAATATATAATTACATCATAATATATAGTAGTTTTTAAGCCTGGAGATGACGATGCTGTTTTTGAAAATTAGTGGTCTTCCTAATTTTTAAAAAATTATCCAGTACTCAAAGCTGCGGTGAAAGTGTCAAAAAACAATACACATACTCTAAGTCTCGTTATATTTACTATCTCGACTACATTGTAACATGTTAAAATGTTCTATTTGACTTCCTAACATTTCTTAAAATATCGTACACTGTTCGATAGGTTACGTCTTATTAAAATTTATGATTTTGTATTTGGAAATGGGAATGAAGTAATTATTATTGGTGCTGTATCGAATTTCATTCGTACAAATTACTACGAAGAACGTGTAGTTTTTGTAAATATATTCTAAGTTTTATTAACAACACACACACGCAAAAATATTCAATCTATTTGTATCACTGTAATTCGATAATAAGATATGCCACAAATACCGGGAAGTACCGGGAAGTAATCGTTGAAAAATCCCGCTAACAACGAGGCTATGGAAGTTGACGTTTTAGGACAACTTACGTTACAAGAACAACAGCCAATATCACAAATTTCTAAAGTCAATTCGTTCTCAAGAAAAACCGCATGAAGTAAAATCACGTGAGCCTAGATAAGTGGTTAAGGTTAAGGTATTCTGTTTAGAATAGATCACGAGTGGCTTCTCTTAGGATCGACCAGACTATAGCGCAGACTATATAATAATATTATAATAATAATAATTTGTTATAACTCCAATGTTCAATAAGATTTAGATCTGATGAACATGCAGACCAGTCTAAAACTGTGACACCTACCGTTTCATGACATCGTTATACCTCCCAAGAACATTATAGCTTTTTCTCTGGCAACCTGGAGTCTCGCTCGATTCCCTGGAGGTTTGAGAACGCAAATCCGGTGGACATCTGATCTTAGGCCATTAGAACATTAAAGAACCTCACGCCAATTTTCAATTGTGGAGTTTTCCTGCTATGGCACAAATTTGGCAAACTGTGGGACCCTTAACACTTTTCTACTGTACAGTTTTCCTGCTAAGGCACAAATTCGGCAAACTGTGGTAACCTTAACTCTCTTCTACAGTACAGTGCTCAGGCGCTTTTCCTTATGGTTTAAACTGAAACGATCACACCACTAGCTTCCAGAAGTTCCAGGTGCAGCTCAGGATGAGAAACACTGGGTTTTAGCACAAAAGCAGTCGCTAACACTCTGAACATCTGTTATTCCAACGTAAGAAATTTTTTAGCTCTTTTGGGTCAAAATAAGATTACCGTAGAATCGTGATTTCACTTTATACTAGAGTAAAGTGACTTTTCCACCATCCGTACTAACATAAATATTGAACAAGAACATTTTTTGAATGCAGATCTCTAATACCTATTTCGGATTAAACTATAATTTATTATTTATCAATATTTTCTTGAGTTAATTCTTATTTTATCAAAACAAGTAATACTTATGAATTAGAAAATGTAAATAATTGTAATCGTAACCAAATATTATGTAGAAATCGGTGTTCTCAGGTAGTTATTAATAAATTAATCATTAAACAAATCTCATCAATGTTATCTTCACTTTGGTATTTTGTCCTCTATTCCAAATTCAAATTGTAACAGATTACAGATATTTCTTTGAATGCATTAAATCAGAGAAAATCATTATGGAAATATCCAAATACCAATAGAGGAGCTCAGTCTAAGGTCAGTGTGGCCAACAAAAGTGGTTTTTTCTGACAAGAATGACAGTTAAGGTCAAACCTTCAAAACATAATATTTTTGCATGTTTTTTATCATTGCGAACATCTATATTGCTTTATTAAAATAATGAATACACCCCGAAGCGTATGTCTTGAAATTTAAAATGACTTTTTAGCTGAATACTCAACATATCGGTGGCCAATAACTCTAGGAACTTTTGGCAAGTCACCATTTTATTTCTGTTATTCTGCCACTAGTTATGTCACATGTCAGTTATATTTATTTTTGTTGATATTCGTTTAATTGTGTATGTCCATTTTCGATTAGATTTTTGTAGAATTTCTAGTTAGTTGTATCTCTATTCTTCTAATTACTTTTTCCACTGACATCTGACATAGCTAGTGACAGATAAAAGAAATGAAATGGCCAAGAGTTCCTAGAATTATTGGCCACCGATATGTTGAGTATTCAGCTAAAAAGTCATTTTAAATTTCAAGATATACGCTTCGGGGGCGACAACGATTGACGGTGACACACAACTGTAACTGTATTTCTCCTACCGAATAAACCAAAAAAATTAACAAAAAACCTTGCCAGCCGTTCGAAAGCAAACAATGCCCCCACGGCCCTATATTTCCTGGCCTATTATTCAAATAACGTATTTTAATATTTTTATATTAAATCCTTCTTGAAATTTTTCTCCGTGCGACTCATGCTCATACCTTTTCTATAATTCTATAATGGGCTTCTAGCCCCTTGCAGGTCGTTTCAGAGACCTGTTCAACTAAAAGAGGGAGCGAGAAATCGGCCCCATTTTCTAACACGTCCCGGAGGTGTTTCGATTATTATTGCAGTCACTGTTCGCACCATCTGTCGCCCACACCGTTTCTTCTCTTCACATTCACAAAATCGAACCATAAGCCAAAAGGGGATAACACACAATTCGGCCTTGTACCTGATTTTTTTTATCATTGTTTTGAATGTCGCCAACAAGGACTATTTGTGCGTTTCCCTATCCCTTGAAAAAAAGGTGTTGGTGTTGAAAAAAGTAACGAGGCTTGTTGAAAAAATAAAAAATGACAATTGAAACGGATTTTTTGACGTTATTACTTCCCGTTTATTTTCACTTATATCACCCAAACTTTAATTTCTAGAAGTTTCTATAAAAATTCAACATTACAACTGAATTAATTCCGAGACAGATAATCGAAATATTTAATTTATTGTTTGGAGATAAAGATTGTCCATATCCACCTATATTGTGGCGAGCAAAGCAAATAAAATGTAAAAAAATGTCCTGAGAAATGAATTTCTTCCAAGAATCAAGAATTTTAAACAACGCATCACCTACTGGCGCTGACCTTGTCGAAAAGTCACTATTTGTGTCGTTATTTTCTACCATACGTGAGATCGTGTTTCATTTTAAAATTATTTTATTCTTCATTTTCGTAAGCATATTTCTTTACGATTAGTATTTAGGTATCTACACTACAGTCATCTGGCAAAGCCCTATTATTATTGGAAATTTTGACTAATAATTATTGCATGTCACCTGGTTTATTAATCTCATTAATTCATTATTTGCTGCTAGGCATTTTTCTGGTTGTCGATAGACATTGAACATGATAATCCGTGAGAACCAAGAAATATTTTCTTTAATACAAAAATTCAGTCTAAATTCTTACCGCAAATAATGACCTATGTACCTATGTAAAACTCTTATAATTAGTCGATTTTGACAGCACTTGCAATAATCAGTGTAGAAAGGACTTTGAATTTCCCGCAATCAAGACAAATATTTTCTCGTCTTCTTTGCTCAACTTATCGAGGTGTTTATTTATTAACGGCATCTGTATTTACCTTTTTGGTGATTAATGAAACACTGGAGTGCCCAAGGGGTAACTAGCAGCAAAGTTAAAGTCTTTGATTTTATTAAAAAGAAATTTTAGGCGAAAAATGTACAGAGATTATAACTCAGCCCGACCGGCAACCATTCGTCAGACGAATAAATTATGATAATTGATAATAAATGATAATTATTCATAGAACCACAAATTAAAACATCAAATGACGTTTCCTTACTGTTAAAATAATACAAAACGTAGAAATAGCGCATTACGCAGCCTGAAATTCAAACTTCGCGCGTGGTATACCTTTACCTTTTTCACCTGACTGACGGTCACTGTTCTACTGAACACATGACTGACAAATTTTCTCATGTTCAATACATAATTCTGAACCCTCAGACAAAATTTTCGGCTTTAAGAAATTCATATTGTTCCCGCGGCAAATGATACACCTTTGACATCGCACCTGAGCCACCTGTTCTACGGCACGCTTGACTGACCGGAGCATGTTTGTGTACCCATCGGCTATAACGATTGAACAAAAACCAGTCTTAAGAAATTGAAACAGTTTTTTTGGCTCTGGCTCTTGGACTAATAGGCAGTTGCGTCAGTTCGAGTCGTTCATTAATTATTGTTATAATGAGAAAATAAGATTTTTTTGCTAACGTACTTAGATCCATGTGCAAAATATATATATTTATAATTATAGGCCGTGAAACCATTATTTTCTAATATTTTCGATAATTACTAAGTAGTTTACACTGGTTGGGGGTTCGCTCGAATATGCTTCACCTATAGCCGTCGATATGAATTTTTTAGCGTCATTACACAGTAAGTAATGTCCCTTCACAAGCTCAAGTTAATTTCTAGCCACATATTGGTACCATATAGGTTAAAACAGGGGATGAAACATGAGATAGATCGATTGAAATCTTAATTTGTCCTTGAACATGAAATCAAATACAAGTTGAAAGTGATAATACGAAGTTCAAATATCTATAAAATAATTTCAAACGTTCGTAGCGGAAGAAATCAAGCGAAAGAATTTAAAAAAATAATAGCTCCACCACTGTGACCTATCTTATCGCTGTGATGTGACCTAGGGTTCAGATAAATTCCTTGAAGGTATTATTATAGTTTGGTAAATTTTCCGTATAAAAACACGATTCTTTCAAGGTAACCTTTACTTTATTGTGAACGTTAGTGTAAAAAGAAATTCAACATTTCCCTTCAGTTATCTGTTTAATAGGTAGAAATCAGACCGTGACAAAACTAGTTATATTCGTTTATATTTTCTGGTGAGATTATTATTAAACATTTATTGGTTTATAGTTGATGGGTGAGTATATATATTATATAATCTTATTTGACTTAGATCAACGTGTGCCGAAAATAGATAATATACAAGATAATTGAGGCGCTCCTTACTTAAAACTCACTCTATATATAATACATTTCCAGGAAAACGCAAGATTTGGCAATAATGTGAATACTGAAAAGATAGGTCGCATTTCAAAACCCTCACAATACAGAATTTTATAAAAATTGGGACAGCCTTTTTCGAGATAATTATTGAAGCACCCCATACTCAAAAATTACTCTTATTGTTTCAAAATTTTCAAAATGTTCACATAATATTTATTATTCTAACTAAAATTCGTTCAACATTCAGTATTTTCTAATTTTTTTAGCGTTTGGTGAAGACTATTTTATTATTTTTAATCTAATGGCATTTTTAATCAAATAATTTTATCTTGATAGGTAATTTCAAGCAGCAAATATCTTAAAGACAATCTCCTAGGTATACAAAATTATGTTGCACAAGTTTTTGTAGAACTACTATCCCTGAATTCTCAAAATATTTGAATTTGTCCATTATTGACCTAGGTTAATAATAGAAAATTATTAACCACCAATACATATTTGCTGCTTGAAATAACATATCAAGCTAAAATTATTTGAATAAAAATGCCATTAGTTTAAAATTCGCGCTCAACCAAAAATGACTGATGACATAACGAGTACGTTCATAAATATCGAAAACTGACAGTGTACTTGTCAGTCAGACGACGGGATAAACGCTTCTCGTGGTGCGTTTGTGAATTATTTTCAAGTTTTGTCTTAAATTTGGCTAGTAGTGGAAAAAATTGTATAAACACCATGGTGACGACTTTTATAAACCCCGCACCTTATTCCGCTCGGTCAATAATAATAGTCTTCACCACCTTAGTGTATAATATACTATTAAGTATAAATTATATGATAAACGCCTTCGATAAATATTTGCCAGTATACAACATCCAATCAGCGGTTGTTATGCTTCCTATATAACGAAATAACACCAAACGATGCCTTTAAATCAACAAAAAAAAAACGTATCAACAGCATATCATCAACGTGTTACAGTGTTATCAACATCTCACAAATCGTATCTCGTGTCCGTCCCATCGAAAAGGCAGTGAGAGGAGAGAGAGAGAGAAAGAGAGAGAGATGTACGGCCATCTCCGATTATCAACGTCAAGTGTACGGATACGAACAACTACTCTACGGCGAATGTAGGTAGATAGAAATCGTAGTAGGCGCGCGCCTACGTTTTCGCGAGAGAAAGAGAGAGAACGAAGGGTGGGGGAAGTGCGGCACACACTCACACACATCAGAGCAAAGTAGGGGGATGGAGATGCTCCTGATCAAAACATAGTTACGTAGCTCTCATCTGTAGAGCGTGTCGCTCTCGATACTAGTTTGCCATGGTGGCGCGTAGTGAGAGCATGTTTGGGTGTTACGACAGTTACTCCTATAGACTGTGGAGTTTAGCCAATGTCTGGAACACCTGTCAACGTGAGTAAACGTTCCATTGTTCTGCATAGATCGCCTTTTATTTATGTTCTGTGTTTTATCAGTGATGAAGATTTAGTTTTTACGTGTTTTGTTGTTGCCTATTGCTTTTGTTCCAATTACAGAAGAGTTGTTTGTAAACAATTGATGAGAGACCATGACGTCAGTCACTTTAGGGGTTACCCCGCATACAGGTATTTCAACAGTTTGAAGTTGTGTGCCAAAGTATTTAAATTAGATTGATATATTTTATAACGAACTTTAAATTTATTTAGGTATATGTAACTCAACGTTATTACCCCCTTTATTTTTATTAAAATACCATTTAAGTATAATTTATTTCCATTATTATTAAAAAATACGTTGCTTGGGTAGATAAATTCTTTTAAATTAGTTGACATAATATTATTTGGAGCATCTATAACTTCATTATATTCAAATTATCACAAGTCTCTAAAAAGTTTATATAATAATAATAATAAAAATATAAAATTAATAATAATTTTAATTAGATTTAAGCACACGAGTGGTTAAATTAATCTACAAACGTATCATTGATTGTTTTTTAGAACGTTTTCAAGCACCTGTAACGCCTACTATCGATAACCTATAGTATTTGTCAAATAATCTGACTTTAATGTTTTAATTATCACTATTTATTTAAAAATTATCTAATATTAATTATTAATTTTTTTTAATCTGCTCTTTTCAAAAGCAACCCGAACTGTTATTGGTGTTGAGTTCATTTGAAAGCATCTCAAGTAAAATATAAATTAATCAGTTCATTCAAAAAAAAAATAATTTTTATTTTCTTTTTTCATTTCAAGCTGCTAAGTGTTAAAATAAAAAAAAATTTAAAAATAGTGAACAAAGCAAGTGTAATCATCTATTTTTTTAAAATTAGTATTTTCAAAAATCTATTTCATAAAAAATATCAATCCTTACTTTCACCTACATTTTATATAAATCGGCCATTTCAAATTTCAAACACCTGTAACTTGTCAATGTAGTAACACAATTATAGTGAATATGATTGGTCTGAATCCACACAGGTGGTTTTCTACCTGTTCGTACACGTGATTTCTCTCACCTGCGCTTGTATTTGCCTGATTGGACAGGTGGGTGGTGCTTGAATCTTAACCTGTTCATTGGCAGGTGCTTTATAAACGCAATATACCTATAATGGAGTGTTTCTAGAGTAACCGGTTTTCCCAGTTGGGATTATGGAAGAAAAATAATTTTTTTCAAATGATATATTAGGCGTATGCAAGTCTAGCTGGATTTTATTTTTAGTATATACACAGGTGCTTAACATATAATGTTGAGAATAGTGATGTTCTAATGTAATGATTGCCATTTGCTTTTAAAAGCCTTTAAAAAATATTTATGGTTTATTTTATTATGCCAAGAGAAGATGTACTGAATGGCTTGAAATTTTTGACTAATATTTATATACCTAATTGCTTGCGCTTGCATGTTAACCAATATAAAAATTATTGTGTAGGTAGGTCACTTACCAATGATGAAATCTATGCGAATTGAAACTTCTGGAAAAGTAAAATATTCGGATTAATGCAAATAAATATTATGTGGATAAATGTTATAGTTTTAGTAATAGATATAGTAGCTAGGTTTTCGTAAAATACCGCACTCTTAAGCTCCTTGTGGTTCGGTATAATTCGCGGGATCCATAATTTTATTAGTACCATTTCAAATAGGTATGTTCCTAAAATCCATTTATATAAAAAAATGTGTAAGTGGCAAAATTTCTCCCAGCATATCTCACTTAATGCCAGACTAACATTTCTACTGTTTATAAAGTCACTTTTATTATAAACAAAATATAAACTGTTTTGATTTACAACATCCTTATGTCAAAACTTTGGTTTTAACCTGTAAAAATTTTGTAAATAAATAAAGCTGATGCTCTCGAAATTTGTTTCCAACGGTTGATCGTGATTCGCTTACGAATCATATAAACAAATTAACAGGCTCTTATTCACTATTTACTCATTTATTAATTTTAATGTTGGCGGAATGTACGTAAATATGCTTTTTTTATTAGTTTATACGTTTTGAGTGTAAGAGGTGATTTTTTTAGCAATTCCAATCGACAGGAATTTGTATAACATAATTATTAAGTTCGTATTTCCCAATGTATTTATTTTAATATTTAAATTGAACACAAGTAAAAATTTTCCAAAGAAGATGTATGTAACTTCAGTTTACATGTGTTACACTATACAGGGAATTATTATTCTGTTTTTTACTTAACAATGGACGCTGAAAATTTAAAATTCAACACTTGTGCAGTCTTAAACTTCAGACCATTTCCATTTATTGTTGAATTTTTTTAAGTAAGACAGGGACAAATTTAAAAATTTATATCACTCTAGACTCTAGATAACTGAAAGATTTACTTTGTCCTATACACACAATTACTTCTGTAAACTCTCAAGTAATTTGTTGTTAATGCCTGTAATCATTATTAAATTGTTTGCTACATCTTAAGATAATATTATTTATCTTCCTGTAGGTAGTTGACTTCTTACAATGTTGGTGTTTTGAATTCTACCAGATACTTAAATCGTAAATTTATTTTAAGTAACTAAATTGCATCCGCAACAGTAATAATAAATTTAATTATATGTTTGGCAAACGGAAAATTTAATGTTTTTTGGTTTTGCTTCATTTTATATTTTTGCCAAAATATTTCATTATAGGTAATCTAAACCTATACAGTGTGGAACAACCAAATAGAATAAATTCGATAACAAATAAATGAGGATGTGGTGAGAAACACGCCGATTTGTATTTTCAAATGCGCATTTTTTCAAAAAAATGAAATTACATACCTATATAGAGTGTGTCATGTAACAGTGGCCAATACCAACTTTCTTATTTCAAATGCAAGCTCCTGTATATTATTTATTTTTTGGATTCTTCAGAAAATTCTAGACATGATTCATTTTATAACTACCTATCTAACTGTTTCGGAAATATTTTCAGATTTATTTCAAAAATTAACATTAAAAAAAGAAGTGTATAGAGTCACTCGAGGAGTCACTGTCTAAAAGTTATCTACTGTTTTTTTTTCTGTCTATGTGAAAAATATAAAAGGAAACCTTCTGTTTTTTTCAATTATATCCGGTAAATTTATATTTTTTTCCGAAGGTAGGAAATATTTTACTATTGCGGTTTCATTATCAATTTTTAGAAGTCTTAACCTTGTTTTTCTAGTATCATATACACACATTTTACGATTAAAGAGTTGATTAGATTAATTTAGTTACCTATTTTATAGTGAAATAACTTCCTTTGTGGTTTTAATTTGTCCTAAATCCTTTGGCAAATCCTATATTAGATTTCGTAAACAGCTCGAAATTCATTTTTACTAACTAGGCACTTCCTGTTTGTTCGAAAAAATATATATCAGGTTTAAAAAAAAACGTGGAGCTTTAAATAATTAGTGGAAATATTTTGTAGTCGTATATATCGTTTCGATATTATTTATTGCTGCAATCTCAATTTATTTGGCACAAATAGGAACAGGTCATCTATTAATGATAAAATATGTTTATCTTCATCATTTTCTATTACGACACGATATTTAACAAGCTGTATCACTATTTTTTGATTTCTTGCAAAAAAACCTATATAAATATACGTAGGTATATGCAATTGTGACGGATAGAAATTGATAATTGAAAAAATACTCAGCTTTTCTTAGTAAATAATAATGGGAAAAATAATTTCGAAAAAAAATAACCCATTTCATACAGGTATATATTTTGTCTGCATTTTCAAAGTTCCATCCAACACAACTTTTTTCTACTAGAATTATTTTCTGGTTCTAAGATAATCTTATAAATTATTTTTGAATCATTATGGACTCAATTCTCTCCTCCCATACTAATTTCCGTTCATTTGACGGCAGGGACGTAAATAAGGGGGGGTTTGGGGGTTCATAGAAAATACAATAAAGGTACAATAATTTTTTATTAGCAATATGAGTATTCATCGGGATGTGGCAATAGAAATAGATTCCTCAACAATTGTGAATAATTTAGCTGAAGAGGTTAAATTTACTTTTGTGAGCATGATTTTCTGTTTGAATAAAAGCTTCAATTTTCAATCATCTATCACTTTTTAAAATAGGTGCTCCCAAATTAATATACAGGTAACATCTCGGCTGGTATGGGAATGCGGCGAAGAACTTAGAAGACTGGCCACTCGGAACAGTGTAACACTGGAGTGGGTCCGTCCTAGACCACAAAGGAATCGCAGGTTATGAAAAAGCTGACGAACTTGCAAGAGCAGGATCGTCAACACTGATTAACGAATCCGAACCATCTGTGGGCATCCCCAGATGCTCCACTAGGTCATGGTTAAAAGGGCGGATAAAAGAACAATCCATAAAACTCTGGAAGAATACGCCCAGGCAAACACATAGGAAGAAATTTATAAAAGAACCATCAGAAAAAGTAGCAAAAGAACTGCTCTCAATGAGCAGGAACAAACTACGCACCATAACGGGGCTTCGTACGGGACACTTTCCCACAAAGGAGCACCTGAACAAAATAGGGCTGTATAACGGAGACCTCACATGCAGGAGATGCAAAAAGGATACCGAAACAGCTCTATACTATGCAACTGTGAGGCGCTGGACCACAGAAGGCAGAAACTGTATGAAATACCTTAAATGACTACAGAAGGCTTCTACAACCAACCAGTAAAGAACCTGTATGAGCTAATACAGGGAACGGATTGGCTGTATGTAGTCAGAATGTTAAGAGAATCCACAATAAGCCCAAGAGACTGAGGTGGTGCCGGCGAACGGACGGCTCCTTTAAAACATATATATACATGGTTATAACCATTTCAGCAGTAGGGGGCAAAACGAAAAACGATGTTTAAAAATACTTTTAGATGTAGCCAAGTCAAACAAATGATTAAAAAAAAACTTAACATTATTTCTTGAACTTGAAACATTGCTTTAGGTCGTGGCACTCGATTTTTTTGCCTTAGGCGGCGCCTTCAATAAAGCTTTCCCCTTCTAAACCTATCAGATGAAAAAAACCAAAACCCTCCCCATGTAAAAGCTATAGCTACGTGACTGTTTGATGGTATTGACGAAAAACATTTCACCCAATTCTGTACAATTCACGTGGACTAGGTATTAAGGAAGAAAATTAATAATTATAAAGTATAATTTCTTGCTAATGACAGTAAATTGAGATGCATAATTATGTAAGTTTTAGATATAAGTACCTTAATTTTTAATAAATATTTACTGTTTATCCTTGATAACATTATCTTGAAAAAAATCTACTTATTCAACAATTTATTACAGATTATTTACAAACCGAAAATGGTAAAATTTTAATCTGGGATTGTTGTATCAGCTGAAAAATTTTGGGGAATTTCAAAACCAATTCAATTCTAATACATACAACAAATAGTTATATACAATATAGGCGCATATTAAATTTTTCAACAAGAGAGACTAATCCCTTCCCATCTTGAAAAATATCAAGTAGGTAGGTACTTTTTAACTTAACGTAAGCTTTCGATTTGAATAAAATATAATAAATTGGTCTCCTTTAAATTGACTTACTAAAAGTCAGATTGGCTATTTGTTTGTTGTTTAAGCAGGCTAAACGCTATAGTTTGTTCATAAAACAGGCAGAGCAAATTCCATCAAAATTTAACTTTTTATATTCAATATTAAAATAAAAATTATACAATTCTGTATTGGTTTTGCAAGGGTCAGGAAGATTTATTAGTCTGCCTCATTTATGATTTCACTTTATTAATACCTGGCACTAAATTTTCAAATTACAGCTCATACAAGATAAATACTTATTTTATTTGGACAATAAATTACTGACACACATTCACTTCAATGTTTTTATTAAAAATAAACTAATTAAATTAAATGTTTTAAATTGAAATGGAAGAGTTCAATGAAATTATCTTTTTCGCAACATAAAATACCATTGATACCAGAAACTAGGTTATCTTCACGGTTTTATCATATTTTGGCAAATTAAAATATGTATTATTTTTATATTCCGAAAGTTTGAAATTATGTTGTGTATCTTGTTTGTTACTACATAGATTATTTGTCACAAGGTTCATTAACCATAATATAACTCTCGTCATGAATAATAAAACTAAAGTTAATATTATTATTACTACTTATTCTAGTTTATGTCTCTGAGATTTCGTTTTAAAAATCGCCTTTTCCAATTAATATTTGATTTATTATCTTTTCCTATTCCTCTTTCGAAATAATAATGAACTTCAGGGTGATCTATTTGAAATAACAAATTTCAGCTCAGGACCCTTGCACAAAATCTATAAAAATCGTGCAAAGCCCTTTCCGAGGCAATTGAGGAGTTTCATAGTTTAAACTCACTCTGTATATAGATTTATTTTAAAATGAAATGACCGTGGTTTATGACTCTTTCGTACCCTAATATACGGATACATATTTCTCACAAGCTGTTGCCGCGGTTTTTTTTGCGTTTTGCCTTGTAGTGATTGCCCATTTCCGAGTTTTACCTGATGATCCTGTAAAAATAATCGGCTGATTTCCTGTCTCGTGTAGCCACGTGTAGATAAATTTACGATAAGCTTCAAATCACATACATACCTAATTTTTATGATTAAGTTAAATGAGAATTTTTTATTTTGTTGGAAAATGCATTTTTTTTTGGAAAAATTTTATGGACAAACCAAAAATGTTTAATGGTATTTGTTAGTTACAAAAATAACTTGAAAAAAAAATTGCTGGTGTTGAAATACGCAATTATTTATTTTCTCCAAGATCAGAAAAACTTCTGCGTGACTAAACACTAGTGTGCAAAAGTGTTAATTTCACACGAGTGCCGCAATTCACACAAGTGAGTTATTAGCATTTGCGCACGTGTTGAACACTGTGTTTTTCCTACCACCACCATCCAGAAATCAAACAAACGACAGTGTTGCACACGGTTCTTTTTTATGGGCACTTTTTCTAACATAATATTGAGATTTATTAAAAATATATTTTACGGGTTTATTGATTAGATATCGTTGAAATAATACCCTTCTTGGTGTGCGTCATCGATTGTGACGTCTATCCGGGTTTTCGGCATGTCGTTTATTTTATTTGCTATTTTGACATATAGCTAACCTTAAATTTGATAAATAAAATCATCAGGATCGTATTCAGCCAAATTCTTAAAGGCTATGAAATCAATAATTACCAGCATCTGAAAATATTTCAGAACTTTCAAAATGCTGATGTTTTTTCGTGTATCTAGGCATATTCTTGTATTATTTAGATAAATATAACAATAAGATTAAAATTCACTTCAAATAAATAGTAATTGACCGTAAGCATCGAAGTACACACCTGACAAGAACTGTCAGTGTGGCAGTAGAAAAAGACTTAAGACACATTGCCGCTACGAAAGTAACGCCTTCATAGTATTTTGAGCTCCCGATTGATAGGTTGCGCTGGCGCGAAATCTAAACATCAACCAATCAAATTTTTGTAAGTCAAAGATTAGGGTTAACGTTTGTAAAACATTCCAACGACTCATTATTGTGATATTTTGATTAGGATTAATCACAGACCTGCCTTTTTCCATTTCTTCCTACATAATGTGATAGAAGGAGATTAACAATCGATGACGCACATCAAGAAGGGTATTATTTCAACCATACCACAGACTACAGATAAGCAGAATGACAATTTGATGAAGGTATTTATTTTTTGTATGTCAAATATCACTTTGGCTATGTTGTATGTCACTTTGGCTATGCTGCATGTCACTTTGGCTATGCTGTATGTCACTTTGGCTATGCCTTATGCCACTTTTCCCACAACTTTTGTTGCTATGAAAAATTGTTACATTGAAATTAAAGAGAGTCAAAAATATATTCGTCGAACGGTTCTCTCAACCCCCGAATTTAGACAACCAACATTTCACGAATCCGGTATGCGTTGAATTCTTCGATATTTCCCTTCTCATGTCCTATTTGTACGTAACCAATTTCCGATTTTATACCTTTGATCTGATAACCAATCAAACATCCTGGCATATGTATGTTATATTAGCACGAAATGACCCAGTCAACGGATAAAATAAAAAGGAAAAATGT
>CAJUYH010008347.1:0-15638 GCA_910591685.1 Galerucella tenella | reverse complement strand
ATTTGGTAAATGAAGCCTTTAGTCTTCTAAAAAAATTTCATTTATTTTACCATATTTCAACATAAATAGACTAACCTGATGCGTAAATTCGGTTAATTGAATAATATTTTTACATCGGTACTAGACTGAGGATATTTAAATGTCCATAAAGGAAAAGAAGAAGACAAACATCTGGAATCATCTAAAACTGACAGTGAAAAGTCTAGAGATGTATGAAAAGCGGGACAATTGACATTAGTTGTCACTTTTTAAGGTATAAGGCCGATTCATGCAACGTGCATTATAATTACATTTTCATTATATTATAACTACACTTAAATTACATTATCACTGCCTAAGCAAACCAGTTCATGGAACGAATTAATTATGAACTGACAAGACTGGCAATTGATAAACGTCATATTATTTGAATCGTTTGTGGTTGTGCTGGAAGGTCAGTTATTTGCAATTATTTGGAAGTTGTGAGGTTCTCTCAGCAAAAACGTGTTGGAATATATCAGTTTCACTACTTTTGACAGTAATAGTGATGATTGAAATAGAAGAAGACCTCGGAATGACAGCTGTAACATTTTTGGCGCATGCGATTTCATGGTTTTCACTAAAAACATAATGTAATAATTTATAGTTGAAAGTAGACCAACTTCTTAATGCAATAGTGTAATTGAAATTCAATAATGTGGTTGCATGAACATCATATAGGAAACTATAGTAATTAACTTTTTCTAATGTAAATGTAGTTATAATATAATGAAAATGTAATCATATAAACGTTGCATGAATCCGCCTGTAGAGAGTTGAGTTCTGTGATATAATGTATAGTGTTAAATTGTTAAAGTTAATGTTGAAGAAATAAATAGAGTTGAGAGAGTGAAAGGTGTAATATCAACTTATAGTAAACAATTAGAGTAAGATCCCAGAGCGATAAGACATAACTTATTTTCAAATAGATGAAATTTTAGCTTCTCAGTAGCATTTCGTGTGCTTTGAATACCTGTGTGTTATGTGTGAGTTATCCTAAGGGCACCTGGGCAAGTATCAGGTGAGAAAGATAACTAAAAATATGAGTTACTTCATTTAAATTGGAAAGTCTGATTTTAATATATGTTTTGTAGAATAATATTCTAGATTAGTATCATAAGTGTCAGACACTTTCCATGGACCAATACTTTTGTCCTTTTAATTTAATTTGCCTTAAATATTTTCTTCTCCAACAAACTATCTCGTCACTTTCTATTAAAACCGCCTTTCTGTTATTTTTTTTCCAAGAAAATTTAATTTCTCCCCAATATTTGGAAACATACCATCTTGTGTTATTGAAGCATAAACTTTATCAACAGTGGGAATTTCCTTTCTAAAATAAAAGGAATGAACTAACCTCCTTACTGCATTTTTTTCATCCTCGTGAAATTTTATTGGTTTTCTCCCAGACTTTGATAACGGCGATTTTAATGATTCTAATTTTCTTTCATGTATAAATAGTTAATTTTCCAAATTAGGTAAAATTAAAACACTTCGTTACCAACTTATCCACTATCAATGTTTTAAAGTCTTTTTGCAGATTATCGAACACACTAAAAACTGTTTGTTTTTCTCTAAGCGTTAAATGCGAACGACTTTTATTTGTACTCGGAGTAGGAGCCATATTTTTTTACTTTCTTGATACACAAACTGCACACAATTTAAAAGTTAAAACTATAATAATAAGCAAAGGCAGATTTGTAGTCAACTTTAATATTTCGGAACCAACTCATAAGTACCTATAATACCAGGGAGAAACAAAATATGCTAATAATCTAAAATTCTTAAAATCCTAAAATTATATTATTACATTGCTACGTAACCCTCACTCAAACTTAATTCTCTAATTATGCACCGGAAACGATTATAATGGCATTAGCTGCATACCTACATATTATAGTGCAAAAACAGAACACTCATAATAAACAATTTCTTTATCAGATTAAAATATAACATATTTCATATTTTTAGCTGCTGCCTTTTTTCTATTTTTTTTAATAAATGTTGGCAAAACACCTACGCCAATGATACGCTCGAAAAAATGGATGGAAGTCGGAATCTGAAATTAAATCAGTTAAATTACAATGGCCATGTGATTTTAACAGGAAGCCTTGTTCACTTAATGAATAAGAAAGATGGAAAGCAACGGAATATAGGCAGTTTTTAATGTATATTCGACCTGTGATTTAAAAAAATTTGTTGCCATCTCATGTTTATTCGAACTTCCTGATATTGAGTATGATTCACATAGCAGATGATGCAAGAAAATATGGAACTTTGAATTCAATCAATTGTTTTGTTTTGAAAATTTTGTATAAGCTGAGAAAATTAAATTATCCTCTGCCACAAATTATCAATAGACTTAAAGAAGAGAATGATGTAATTAATATTTTAGATAAAGAAAAAGTGAACCCTTTGTTCAGAATTTAGTAACCAATTTAGAAAAAATATCCTATGATATCCTTGAAAAATATTGTAAATAGTTTTTTCAGAAAAAAGGATTTCAAAAATACAATAATCACAACTAAGGGAGGTGACAATTTTGTAATTTCAACATATAAAAATTAATTTTGAGTTTCCTTTTTGCCAATCGGTTATTCAAGTGGAAACAACAGACTTCAGTTTTTGTAAGACTTGGTTGAAGACGCCATCTCTTGAGATAGTCCATAAGGGTACTAAGATCGTTGGTAAGCGCTAGTTCCAATTCATTCCAGTTCTCATGTTGAAAAACGTAGGCCATATCATCAGCGTAGTTAAATTTTCTGGATTTAGATGGTGGAAGATCGTGAGTGTAAAGATTGAAGAGTAATGGTGCTAGTACGGATCCTTGAGGTAAGCCGTTGTTTAATTTCTTGACTTTACTACAGTTGTCATTCAGGAGAACTTGAAAGCAACGATCACTTAGCATATTACTCACAAGATCACATATTTTCAGGCACGGGATGACTCTAATTAACTTGCTTAGTAGACCCTTTTTCCACACTGTGTCATAGGCAGCTGTTAGGTCGATAAAGACAGCACCAGTTTTCAAGCCACGTTGAAATCCATTTTCAATCAAGTTGGTCAGCGCTAAAACTTGGTCAGTACAACTTCGTCCTGTTCGGAAACCTGCCTGCTCGGGTGGGATGACTTGTTCAATAGCTGGGCCAATACGGTTGTAAATGAGTCTCTCAAGGACTTTTAGACCCACGGATAGTAATGATATTGGGCGGTAGCTCTCAGGTGAGTCGTTTGGTTTTCCAGGTTTAAGCAAGGCAATTATTTTTGCTTTCTTAAATGATGTGGGAAGCTTGGATGTGTGGAGAACATCAGTGTAGAAGCGCGCAAGCCAATGTCTTGTTTTGGGACCGCAATGTGTAAATAATTCAGGATAAAGTTCGTCGAAACCGGCCGCTTTACCATTCTTTGTTGCAGAAAGGGCCTTATCAACTTCATCAGTTGTAAAGTTTCTGGAGTAGAAAGCATGAGTTCCAGTTTTTTTCCTGTTGGTCTGTAATTCCTTGTGAATTGTTCTAGTGAATTCTTTATCTGGCTTGGACTTTGATAGTTCTACAATGCGATTTGCTACTGCTTTTGGGTGGATTTGCGGTTTCTTAGGATTTGGTGGATCTGCGGCTCCAAGTTTTCTCAGTACGCTCCACCCCTTCCGGCTCCAGTGTGTAAAATTCATATTTTCGACTGTTGATATCCACTTTTCTCTTCTTGCATGATCCAGTGATGATAAGAGCTCTTTTGCAATTGCAGGATCTTCTGTTTCTTGGAACTCTTTGTATAAACGATCGCTATCTTCATTCCAGCAAGGGATGTAATCTTTGCGGTAGCCTCTGGGAATTGATGTTTTTGCGGTTTTGATGACTAATTTTGGAAATCGTGAACTTAATCACAATTTTCACCCAAAATATTTGGGAATAACCCTTGACCGATCATTGACTTTTAAAGAACACCTTACAAAGACTGCGGCAAAATTACAAACACGAAACAACTTAATTCAGAAACTTTCATCTACTTCTTGGGGAGCAACAACGGATTGTATGCGTACAGCTGCGCTTGCACTTGTTTTTTCAACTGCCGAATACTGTGCACCAGTCTGGCTTAATAGCTGCCACGTTAAAAAAGTCGACACTCAGTTAAATTCCACAATGAGAATGATAACGGGGACTCTTCGATCAACTCCGCTGGAATGGCTACCTCCCCTAAGTCGCATAGCTCCTGCCAACTTGCGGCGTCAACAATCATTGCTAAGAGAATATACTAAAATACAAGAAAACCCTCACATTCCACTACATCATGATTTACGCAATGTACCACAGACAAGACTACGATCTCGAAAACCACCAATTCCTCTCGCCAAGCAACTGTACGACTTGGGTTTCAACATTAACGAATCCTGGTCAAACCAATGGCTTGAAGCCAATCGACAAAGCCCTATTTACGACTTTAAGCACAGTGAAGACCGCCCTTTGGAAAATAAATTGCCAAGAAAGGTGCTATGCAACTTAAACAGGCTTCGAACTCATCACAGCCGCTGCAACTCATTGATGTATAAATGGGGCCTCTCGGATACTGAAAGCTGTGTCTGCGGTCATCCTCAACAAACAACAGACCACATCATGATGGAGTGTCCACTTCTTGCCTACAACGGAGATATTGAAGAAATCAAGAATTTACAAAACGGAGCCATTGAATGGCTGAAGACATTGAACCTCTAATTCCAATTATAACCATACGCTAAATAAATAACATATAAAAAAATAGTTGAAGTGAAATTTATAATACATTATTGATTATTGCTTTAAAAAAAGATATCAAGATATTAGGAGTGGAATATACAACCGTAGCTCCTTTTACTGTTTGTCCAAGAGACTCAACATTACTTTCATGGGTAGAAATCAGTTGTTGATTCAAGTATCAAGCAGTTTGCTGTTAAAAGTATTTCATCCAAATGAACAGTTTTGCAACAAGGTTTAGATAAAATATTCATGCCCCTGTTACATCTATTGTGATAATTTTTATTAATATGTATAATCATCTATGAAACATTGTTCCATTTTTAGTGCAGATTTAGAGTTTTGATTTTGTTTGTAATGTACCTATGTATAAAGAAACATAGACTGAAATTTTAAACTTTTGTAAAGTCTTTCTAAGTCAGTGTGATGACCATAAAATAAAGCAATGTTGTCAGGTATATTTTCTAAAATTGTTGTGCTCACTATACAAATGTTTCCCATTACTTCAGTAAACTGTTAGCTCGTGATGTTCTCAGAAAGCTAGTTTGGAAATATTTTAAAAAATACATAATAGAAATTTATTAGTAAGCATTAAAAAAAGTCGCTCGAAATTGCTGTAAAAAGAGGAATTAATTAAAACAACTTTTTGTACGCCTGCTATATTGAAAAAAAATTGTATATCTGGCAACGCAGCGCACGTGTTCAGGAGCTTCTAAGACAATACAATCATAATACAATCAAGTACATTATTCTTTATTATATAGCGGAGTAACGGGTCACTTACTAAGGCGGACCACTGTAACATAAAAAAATTTAGCTCCGAGGGTGGCCTGCGATATTAGAGAACAGTTGCATTGTTTGCTCATTCAGGTGCGGGTGTGAATTTTGTTTTAAAGAAATATTTAAAATAATAGTAGTATCTAGAATTTATTTCTTGGTCGAGTGAGTTAAGTGAATTGATATCAATATAATATTTATTTGTTCGTGAACTTGAGCGAATTTTTTTATTTTAGCTTAACGTGCCTCGACAGCGCTGGTCATTGGCACAGAAAAAATAAATACAGATTGAGTGAATTGATATCGATATAATATTTATTATTTGTTCGTGGAGTTGAGTGAATTGATATAAATATAATATTTATTTGTTCGTAGACGTTAGGGTGAGTTTCATGAATATAATTTATTTGTAATTGATTAAAACGGCATTTTGGACACCATTTTAAACGACAGTCCAAGATGATGCGCGGGAATCTAATAATTTGGCGCCACAAACAAATGCAAATGACTTAGCAATAAATGATAATGATGATAGGGCCGAATTTAAAAACAAATATTTACATGTTCAGTGTCAACGCGTTGTTTTAAATATGTACGCGTGTTTGAAAAAAGAAAATTCTGTAATTTCTGATAATGCGGTTATCGCGAGAATTCACGAATTGACGAAAATCGGGTTTACTAAATGATTTACAAAAAAATGTATTACAAATTTAATGCCGGTTAATTTTGATCCACTATATTACTTTGATTTACATTTGAAAAACATTATTTCACAATATTCGAATTTGTAAGAAAATTTTATGCACGCCATTGGACGGCTTTTTTCTTCAAAGGTATTAAAAATATGGGTCATCACATTAACATTAGAAAGAATTTACATAAGTGTGGAATATTGGAATGTGCTCCTGATTTGAAGTATTTTATGTTTCGATATGGTAGTTCTGGTTTTTTGTGCTAAAAAAGTTGATATTCCAATTACTATGTTAATGGAATGTATGCAATATTTCATCAATAATATGTATAAATCTGTAAAATTCGTTTTCATATACACAAATGATTTAAGATTAGTTTTCTTCTGACAAAAAATGGGATTGGCAGATTTAATTAATGCTGTCCAGTAAATTATCTAATCATAGTAACATAGCTTTATCAAAAATTATATTTATAAACAAGTCTAGGGAGTACATTGTAGCTGAATTTCCGGAAAAAACAAAAAATGGGAATATCCCCATGTCAGTGATCCCATGAAATTGGTTGTTTTATGATGAATTTAAAAATGCTTCATGTTGGCGACCAAACTGTATCTCTTCGAATGCAGAATTAAATATTGCCATAATCAATAGAACTGAATATCAAACAAGTAAATGAGTTTTATGCAACATCAAAGTAAAATGCAGATCTAGTAAGTCGCTTTGTGACTAATATTTGGTTTAATACTCTCCAATATTTTCAAATGTTAAAAATGCATCTTTTCAACTTTCAGATATTTATGAATAAGCCATAAGAAGGTTAAAAGAACTAGAAGAGATGTCTTCTGTTTCCCCAAATTAAGAAACAGAAAAGAGGAGAATAATTAGAAACAGAATGGATGATAGTTTTGAAGAGTCCATCGATAGTGACGAAGAGGATGTGCCTTCATGTGCCTTCTTTTAAAAATCCACCTCTTCCAAAAATTCAACGAGCTGAAAAAAAAGTGGGCTATGTAAATATCAAAAATAATTCCACAAGCCAGACGTGTTAATTAGATTCTACAAGATAGTCTGTCAGCCAAAAGTATGATCAGAATAGCACAGCTTGTACATCTACAAATTCTTTAAGCCAGAGCTGTGACAAAGACAGCTTAGATTATACATCATCTGATGTGTAATCTATAAGATGAAGTGGAAGAGCAAATTCTTGATTTTTTCAAGAAATTTGAAACCTGCCATTTGGCAAACTGCTGTGTAAAATAATGAACCTTGTTATGTATATCTTTCCCAGTAAACACAGGACGTCCAATGGATATCCACTCAATGTCCGTAATTAGTCCCTATGGACATGGACCAGAAATGGAAGTCCATTTTTGGGTTGTTCCATGGAAATCCATTGATGTACATCCAGTGGATATCCCTTAATTGACATCCAGTGGATATCCGTTCATGAATATCCAGCAGATATTCATTAATTACAAATGTGCATTTCTTGTCCAAATAATACCACAGATCAACCGATTAATCTATGATAATTATATATATAAACTACGAATGTTGATAATACTCTGAAGCCAAAAATGGCGGTAAAGCGGAGTTCCTGCGCATGCGCGAAAATATTCTACATGTTAAATACTCCTTGCGCATGCGTCATCGATCACCTTTCTCAATCTGGCAGGGAAATTATGGTTTAAATTTGCGTATTATCTCACTGTCATACCGTTTTCCACTCGTCGCACCAGTGCGAACTTTTTCCTACCTCTACATATATTTGTATTTTTTTCAACACAACTAATCAATAACGGATAGATATAATATACACTGAGTTCATACGTTTATCACAAAAGAAACGGCGTTAAAATTAGTATATTGGCAAAACTTCTACGGTTGACATTTATTTTTGCCTCGCTCTTTCGTTGTTACTCCTTGATTTTGTTTTTTTGAAAACAGTGCTATTAGATATTAATTTGAGAAATTTAAGTAGAGAAAAGAGAAAAAGTGTTGTGAGTGTATTGCAATTGTGTTCCACTCACCAGGTAAGATGGAGAAAAGGGCTATACGAAAAAAGTATCAATAAAATTTATAAACGAACAAGAAAAGAGTTGACCTCAATTTCTTTCTGTGACACACAATCGAATCAGTCTTCAAGTTCAACTTGTATTTCACCCTCTGCTTCGAGCATTTCATACCATCAGTTTTTTGGAGAATGTAGTGAGCATGTTGTTCAAGGCTTAAATGTATGTGAGTCTCCCGAGGAGTTTTTCTCCATAGAAAACCAGCAGAATAGCGAAACTGACTCATCGTTGGAAGATGATGAAAATACTTTGTCACAAGCAACGGAACTAAACCCAAATATACTTCATAGTGACAAAAAATCACTTCAACTACAACTATATGAATGGGCAGTAAATTATAACATTACTCAAACAGCATTCTCTAGTTTACTACATATATTAAAATCTCTACATCCAGAACTACCTTTGGATTCTAGAACACTATTGAATACTCCTAGAGAGGTGCCATTGAGAGTTGTAGAACCAGGAGTTTATTAAGACTTTGGTTTCAACAAATGCATTGAAAGGTTAATGGATGGAATCAAAAGTTCTAATACAATAGAATGAATTCTTGAATTTGTTTGTAACTTAAGCAAGAACTTTGTCTTATTTTTGATGAGGTACCAAATGCAACTTCCAGCCGGAAGATGAAAATAGGGCGTCATTAATGTTAACTTTTTTCCTTTATTCACTGGATTATAAATCGGGTTACGATTCCGAACATTGTTTATTGCCTTTGCCAAGCGATATTTTTGCTAGTTTAAATGGTAGTAACTATTTCTCTATTGTCGACCTAAAGGTCGCTTACCAGCAGCTACAGATAAGCGATTCTTCAAAAGAAATTTTCATAGTTAACACCCATATCGGTCTTTTCAGGTTTAATAGGTTAACATATGGAGCCGAACTGACGGCTCTAAGCATTTTTCAATGAATAATGGATGCAATATTGGCTGGTTTATCCAAAACCAACTGATATCTAGATGATATTCTGGTTCATGGTGAAACTATGAGAGAATGTTATGAGAATGTTAAAAGTGTATTTAAAAGATTACAAAAGTTCAACGTAAAGGTTATTAAGTTATTCTTAAGAATAAATGTAAGTTTTTTGAACAGTCTATTATATTTTTAGTCATAAAATAGATTGTCATGGCATTCATCCTACAGATGAAAAGATGTTCATAAATAAGGCACCTTCACCTCAAAACTTGACTGAGTTAAAGTCCTACTTGGGCTTGTTGAATTACTATGGAAGGTTTATTCACATGCTCTCTGCCAAGCTCAAACCATTATATGATTTATGCAAAAGTGATACTGATCTTTCGTGGACAGATGAGTGTGAGCAAGCATTCCAAGAAAGTAAAAAGTTAATCACCTCTAAAAATGTCTTAACTCACTATGATCCAGAGAAGCCTATTTTCATTACTTGCGATTCAAGTGGCTATGGAATGGGTGCAGTGCTTAGCCATAAAATTGACGGTATTGAGAAACCAGTATTATTTACCTCTAGCACGCTATCAGAGAATGAGAAAAAGTACTGCAATTTAGAGCGTGAAAGTTTAGCCATAATTTTCAGTTTAAAAAAATTTCACATGTACATCTACGGTCGAAAGTTTACGCTGATATCAGACCACCAACCCACCAATTTATTTTTGGCAAAAATAAAAATATCCCGGTTACCGCTGCTTCTTGTATAAGTAGATGGGCACTAATTCTATCAGCTTATGACTATGACATTGTTTATGAAAAAGGGATGTCTAATACCACATGCTGATGGTCTATCTCGTGTACCTATGAATTGTTCAACTGTAGTTTCAGATTCACTTCTTTCATTCAGTTTATGTTGCGAAGGCTACAAAAAAAGATATTACCCTTTCCAAAGTTATAGATCTCACCCTTTCTGGATGGCCAAATTATAATAGTGATGAAAATTTAAAACCTTATTTTAAAAAACGTTAATAGCTTTCAGTGGAGAAATAATATTGATTGGTCGGATATAAAGTGGTCATACCACAGCAGCCTCAAAGTAATATTTTAAAATTATTTCATGAACAACACATTGGCATTGTTAGAACGAAGATGCTCAAGCGATCTTATTGTTGGTGGCCAGGTATGAGTGAGGCGATTGAAGCTTTTATTAGCTCGAGTGAAACATGTCAAGAAACTCAAAATTTCATGAGTAATAGTCTACTTCTTCCTTGGCCCTGTGCACCTAGTAATTTTTATTGGGTCAATATAGATTTTTTGGGAAGTTTAATTCACTCTGCTAGCTTCTTTTTATATGGAGAGATGGTAGCAGACTATATCGTATAAATACAACTAAATTTGACCAGTTGATTGCAAACATAAAGATATTTTGGCCACAAGAATTTAATCGAACTCCAAGAACAATTAGAGAGTTGGAGCATTGGAAAGCAACTGAATTTAGATCATTTCTTTTATACGTATACGGCCTGTATTACTCAAAGTATGTTTACCTTATAATGTTTATGCCAATTTCTTAAAAAATTTGCCATGACAATTCTTTTGAATACAAAACTTAATTTGGAATATATAATTATGCAAAATCTCTGCTGGAATGTTTTGTCAATCATGCTGTTAATCTTTATGGGGAAGAATTTTGTATTTACAATGTACATTCCTTAATACATATGGCCAATGATGCAAAGTCTTATTCTAATTTGGACACAATAAGCTGTTTTCCATTTGAAAACCATCTTCAGAAATTAAAAAGAATGCTTAGAAAAACAAATCAACCACTGCAGCAAGTTATTAGAAGAATTTTGGAAAAGGAATGTAAAGTTAAATGTCAGGTTACACCACATAAAAAAATAAGAGTTGGGAATCAGCTCAATGCAAAGTGTATCACTGAAGATGTTACAAAGCAGTTTAGGGGATATAATTTTTTCAAATAACTTTATTTCGAACATTTTAATTTAACCAATAATGTGGGTGAAAATATTGTTATGATGAAATGTGGGGAAATTATACAGTGCATATATTTTATTCAAGAAGATGGTAACCATAATGTCGAGATTTTAGGAAAAATATGCACCAATAAGGGACCATTTTTAGACTATCCATGTGATTCTACAATGTTGTCACTGTTAGAAATAGAATTAAGAGATGGTGATTTGATAAAATTTAATGCTACTGAAATAGTATGCAAAGGTGTAATATTACCATTAGATGAGAAAATTATTTTTTCGCCCTTAATTCATTTATTGTGACATAATTATTTCAGGTTAGCATTTATAATTTAATATAAGATTCATCATTGTGCCATTCTTTTGATTAACAGCCTCCTCTATAGGTATATTTTTATTTATTTTAGGGACTATTATGTTGTCGAGTTTCCGAGGTTACCAATGGTCAAATGGCTATGTCCATTGTGCCATACACATGGCTCCATGTTGATCATAATAATCAGATTACATGTTTGTGGCCAAGTTTCAAGAATGACAAGGAATTCAATATTGCTGTTCATAATTAGGATGAGCCCGATTTAAAAAATTGTAGAAAATGTGATGTCAAAGTAAAATACAAAACAAGTAAGTATTAACCAAACGGTAGACTACAGACAATTTATATCCAATACATGTTTTGTCTTCTCCTTCCAAGCTCTTTGAAATAACTACTTGACAATAAACTAAAAATACTAAATGATCTGCTGTAAACCATTTGACATTTAATCTCAAAGGATTTCAAGGTTTTTATAAAATAATAGGATAATAATATAGTACTTATTCTAATTGCAGATAGTTATGAAAATGCTGTCAAAAGATTGAAACTTCTAGAAAATGAGTCGGGATTATCTTCCTCATCTGGTTCAGACAATAACTGTGAGCAACGATCTAGAAGGCGTATTTTCAAAAGCTCAAGATATACTAATAATGTGTCTGATGATGAGTTACCAAAAATTCCAAAGCCAATAAAAACCAAAAATTATAGCAAATTCGATGATATTCATTCTGATGATGTACCAATAAGTCTAAAACAAAATACATTTGAAAAAGATACTTCAAGGAACTTGTCAGTTAATTTGCATAGGAGCTGCACTGATTTGAACACTTCTGATAATGATGTTACACTAACAGAAGTGGAACCTGTCTACACATTTCAACGTCTGCAAGAAACAGTTAGTCGCTCAGAGGGTAATTATTTTTATCGCCAACCGTCAGTAAAGCAGTAGATGTTCAGATTGATTTCCGGAAGTAAACAAACAGTTCATTTCATTGCACAATAAAGTACTTCACCTGCCGCGTTAAAGTATTTCGACTTTGACATTAATCGAAATTCGAAAATCATCCGTCAGTTTCACGCTTCTCCCTATTGTGGCTCGATAATAGTTTTCTTGCGATTTATTTATGGAAGATATTCAGTGCACTCCACCTGGAATTCAATTGGCAATCAAATTTTGTATGCACCATGTCAGTAAACTGTCTTTATCGGACTCGTCCTATAAAGAATCACTTTACTGCCTTGGTACATAAATAACTCATTTCACTCAATAAATATGTTTACCTAATTCATTAGAAACTGTTTACTCATTCACTGTTATTTTTCAGATTTACTTAAAAGACTAATAATAAAAATGGATATTTTATCCAGTGACCTGAAGTATACAACAATGTTAATACAACAAAATCCACAGCAAGTAGCACAAAAAGAATATAAAGAAAGTGACATTGTCAACAGTTTACCAGTCACAACAGTAGAATCTTTACAACAATTAGAATCTAAATTGCAGGATACAAAGATTTTTTTCTGATATGGTATATGAAAATGAAACAAATACATTTGTATGGGTTTTCAATAATGTATTTTGGTTTTAGTGTGCATCATCACTGACTGTTATTGGCGGACGAGATGTGAAGGAAACAGTTAGGAGATTGCTGGCCAAAATGTTAAGCCATAATGTGGCACTTACCATAAATTGGTCTGGAAAAAATGAAAAAATAGCTTTTAAGCACTGTGAAAATACAGTGAAGCTTATATTGGGGGTAAGTGAACTTTTTAAATAATTGAACTTCATAACTACATATTTTTATCTTTTAGCAATAACAAGGAAAAATCCAATGTGTAGTAATGTTACATTCCAAGAGGTCGAAAGTATAATAAAAGTGTGGCTGCGGTCTGCAGGTGATAGGATGGGTGGAAGAGACAAGCGGAGAACTAAATAATTAAGTTACTTATATAGATTGCCATCCTTTTGAGCAATATTTATTTGTTGCAAATAATTGAGTATTCAATTTTAGTTTACATTAATATATTGATATTGAGAATTTTTGTTTTGTTTTTAAAAAAGGTTATTTTCTTTTTTTATACGATTTTTATATTTTTGGAAAGCATTTAATAGTATAATAAATTATATATCAACTTTATCCATATTTAGTTTTAATGGATTATGGTGTCTTACCTGCATAACTTCTTATAATTTGTAGGACCATACTTGGATCTGTAACCCCATAAAGTTATATTGCACATTATTCATTGGGATGTTGCGTGCCTTATAACATGTAAGTTGATTGGCTACTACAAAATTGTTGAGGTGCAGTACCGTCTTGTTGGCTGTTATTCACTTTGGGCCAAAAGTTGGCAATATAACCAAAAAGTCAAATGGCAGTTAACAATTGATTGTTTGCCATTATCGTTTTGATGACTATTATTGACGCAAGGCCAACTGTCAAAAAAGTAACTGTGTTATATGGTGAATCGTTACAAAATTGATGGTGGCCACCGTCATATTGGTAACTGCTATTGGCATTGGGCCGGCCGTTGGCCACTGTGTGCATAAAAACACGGGGCCTGCACCGCTCTCAGGTGTTTGGCCATAACTGTCTGTTATGGGGTTAGGTTAATGGCACAATGACAAACCATCGTTAAATTGTTTGTTGGGAAGTAGTGTAATCTCGTCAAGCATTAAGCTCAAATGCTATGTGGTGACAAAAAAACTTTCCAATCTGTGTTGTCTTATTCAATTTCCTTTATGTAAATTAAGTAATGTGGAGACGAAACAGACAAGCAATAATCAAGGTAAGACCTAACTAACGAAAAATAAAGAATTTTACAATCTAGGTTGGTGAATTCACGAGGTGTTTTAATTAATTTTTGTATGATATGTGAGAGTTGAAGCTAATCGAGTTATCAAGAGTAATCCCCTAATACCTAATCTGATTGATATTATCGACGATTTATATAAATATTCCACTCATACTTGTTGTATCAATGCAACGAATGCTAAATTATTACATGGAAATTCAAAAATCACAGTGGAGTTTCTACGTTGCCATGACATGTTAACAATTATCATAACTACAATATTTTTACTATTCGATAAATAAATTGTTGGGACGTTACACTCCTGGGTTTCGTATTTATTTTGTTGATTTTGAAGGACCACCCTTTGCAGGGACGATTATTAAACTCTTTTAATTTCACACCACAAACTATTTACTTTATTTAACATAAACAAAAAAAAAATAAACATTGAACATAAATGCTGTTACATAATATTTTTATATACGTAATGAGTCTTTTAACCACTAATAATAATAATAATAATAATAACATTACCAGCAAGAGCTGAGCAAGTGCATACTTGGAATGATAATAATAATAATACTTTTATTGCTTTTAAAACAAAATAGTTTACAGCAAGAAATCTGAGTAACAAAAAAAAGAAAAACAATTATTACCTAGTATTCAACAAATAAAGGTAGAGAGAGAGAGAAAAAAAACGAAGGATATTTAACAAAACAAATTGAAACCTATATAAAGCTTAATTATTCGTTAATAATAAATGACCTCAATTTTAATATATTCCAAATGTTACTGGAGATAATTTTAGCATTCAATGTGTTTAAATTATCAAGGGCATTAATGAAGAAATCCAGACTCAAGTAACAGTCAAGCTTCGGTTTCATAGTCGTATATATTGGACAGTCAAATAGTAAATGGGACAAGGTTTCATTTACTAAGTGATTACAGGCAGTACATACCTGATTTGGATCAACTGTGTACGACATCGCTCTGTACGTGAAACGTAACCTGTGTTTATTACTCAGTCGTAGCTGGGCAAGTACGGGTGATCTGTATGGGTAATTTTAACAATAAATAATTACTTGGCTGCTTAGTTATAGTGAATGATGAATATAAAGACAAAAAGGAACAACGCTGCATCAGTGAAATATCGTCAGCATGCAATTTTTCACAGTACTTTTAACCACTACCTCGTGGTGAGTACTGTTTTCTACACTGATTGACGATTGTCTTTCGCGTACTTGACTTCACGCTCTCCTTTAGGCGGTGGTGCCGTATTGACTCAATTTTTATTTGGGGAATGAACAAAAATAATGTTCAGTTTGTTATATTAC
>CAJUYH010008346.1:0-15639 GCA_910591685.1 Galerucella tenella | reverse complement strand
TAATATTTTACTGTAAAATACATCTATACTTCTTAATTGATTAATTATCCAACTAGTTTCTACGTAGTGTAAAAAATGTATGCTTAGTACTAATTAGCCTAGTTTTTCCTAATTCTAAGGGTAATATTGGTGAATCTAATTCTAGTATATCTATTTCACTAACTACGGGATGTAGAAGGAAGGTGTATATCAGGAGGATCTGTAGTTTCGTCATTTTTGTCTTCCTGTAAAGAATGTCTTTGATTAGTAGGTGGTTTTCTGAGTTTTGATTTGTGAACAATAATTTTTTTTTGATGTCTTTATCTTTTTACCTAAGTCTTCTGCTACAGTGGATTTGATATGTCGGGGCTTTGATTTATTTCTAAGTGCTTCGCGATTTTTTATATAAACATTTTGTCCTTTTGTGTAAGTTTTAGGTTCTTCGCGGCTTAAGTTACGTTTTTCGATAATTTTCTTTTTATTTGTAAGCGTTTTATCATAAATTTCTTTGTAAATAGTATTTAGACGGGACTTCCTATCGTTAATATAGTCGTTAACTATGTGTTCGTCAGTTAAGTCAAAGGGATCTAAAGCTTTTGTATCTCCTAAAATTACGTCAAATGGTTTGCATTTTGTGACACTATGTATAGACGAGTTATATCCTATAATTGCGGTTTGTATTACTTGTTTTATTGGCATTTGTGGGTGTTGTAGTAAAAGTATTCTAGCGTTTTCTAATAAGGATGAATGAAATCTTTCTACTGGACTGTTACTATTGGAGTTTCTGGGAGTTGTGAAATGTAATTGTATTTTGTGTAATTTACAAAATTCTTTAAATAATTCGGATTTAAATTCTGCACCGTTGTCGCAAGTTATGCCACATGGTACACTGAAATGAGTAATAAATTTACTTATACCTTCTATTATATTTACAGCGTTGTTAGATTCTATCAGATATGCTTGTCCGTATTTTGAAAATGAGTCAAAAATTGTTAAAAATTTTGTTTTTCTAATTTGAAAGATGTCAATATGTATCATTTCGAATGGTTTTGAAGGGGTCAAAGTTAAAGAATATTTTATTTTGGGTGGGTGTCTGTCGTATTTAGCTTGTTGGCAAATAGAACAATTGTTTACATACTGTGTAATACTGTTTTTCATGTCAGGCCAGTAATATTTGTTTCTCAGGGCTTCTAAAGTTTCATTTATGCCTCTATGACACGTTTTTTTTCTCATGGTGATACATTATAATATTATCTCGTTCTTCAGTATTATCTAGATCTGTTACGAATTTCCTAGAAATTACTAGTTTGTAAGAATGATTTTTAAAAGTGTTTTGTAGCGTTGAAATTAATACTGGTACTAGATCGAGGGTGGTACTTTTTATGTGAATACAATAAAGTTTATTGGGGTCGACATAATTTTTAAACAAGTCAATTATTTCTTTTTCTATGTTTTCGGTATTATTTGTCAAGTGAGCAGATATTCTAAATTTTGTGACGAAATGTTTACTTTTTATTACATGAAATTTGTTTGAATTACCTTGCTTAATTATTATTTGATTATTGTATGAATTAACGCATTGTTCTGTAATTGGTATTGCAAGTATTGGATTTTCATGAGAGGTATGTACTGTCTCATTGTCTGATTCTGTATCATTTTCTACGTCAGTTATGTTTTCATTTTGGTTTGGATTGTAGGGTTGTATTATTTCTGTAATTTCTTCGATATCAGCGTTTGTCAGCGTAGTGTTTCTTATGATATTTTCTAAATTTTGGTCTTCTACTAAATTTTGTATAAAGTCATCGACGTCGAAATCTATATCACCTGGATTACCTATAATTGATTCGTTTTCTGTTGCATTGATTTCTATTCGGGATAGAGCGTCTGCGTTCAAGTTCAATGATCCGGATTTGTGTATTACTTCATATTCATATTCTTCTAGCTGCAATCTCCATCTAACCAATTTTGAATTTGGTTCTTTCAAATTGAATAACCATTTTAAGGGTTTGTGATCGGTGACGACATAAAATTTTCGTCCGAATAAGTATGGTCTGAAATGTTTTACTGCCCAAACTATCGCCAGTAGTTCTTTTTCAATTGTACTGTATTTAGTTTCGGCTGGATTTAGAGTACGTGATGCGTAAGCAATAGGTAAATCGTGTCCTATAGGACCTTGGCTAAGAACAGCGCCAATTGCAAAATTTGAAGCGTCAGTGGTTAAGTTAAATGTCTTTGTAAAGTCGGGATATTGTAGAATCGGGTCGTTCGTAAGAAGTTGCTTGCATAGTTCAAAAGTTTCTGTAAATTCTGTATTATGTACGATTTTAGCTCCTTTCTTAAGACACTTAGTAAAAGGTTTTGTTAATTTAGCAAAGTCTTTAATGAATCTTCTGTAGTAGCCTAACAAACCTAAGAATGATTTTATTTGTTTAGCTGTTTCAGGTATTGGAAATTTTTTTATTGCTGCGATTTTAATGGGATTCGGTTTAATACCGTTGGGAGTAATTATGTGTCCTAAAAATTCGACTTCTTTCCGAAGGAATTCGCACTTGTCTAATTGGATTTTTAAATTTGTGTCGCGTAATCTTTGGAAAACTAATTTTAAATTTTGAATATGTTCCTCTAAGCTAGAACTAAAAATAATTAGGTCGTCCATGTAAACAAGAACAACTTTTCCTTGTAGGTTTTTCAGTACGTTATCCATTAACCGTTGGAAAGTACTTGGTGCATTACGTAGTCCATACGGAAGACGTAAATATTCATAATGTCCATTATCTACTGTAAAAGCGGTTTTTTGAATTGAATTTTCGGCCATCTCAATTTGGTGAAAGCCGGAATATAAGTCTAAGGTTGAAAAATAAGTACATCTACCTAGTTTGTCTAAAACGTCATTGATATTTACCATAGGGTACCGATCTGCTATAGTTTTTTCATTGACTTTTCTATAATCAACAATTATACGCCATTTTTGTGTACCGCTTGCGTCAGGTTTTTTACTAACTACCCAGATGGGGCTGCTCCAGGGAGAGTCACTTGGTCTAATTATTCCGTCAGTAAGCATTTTTGAAATTTGTTTTTGTACTTCGTCTTTGTGTATAAATGGGTACCTGTAAGTCTTAGTATAAACGGGTATTTCGTCAGTTGTCTTAATTTCGTGTTTCACTTGGTTGGTAAATGTTAGTTTGTCGTTTGGCATTTGGAAAATGTCATTGTATTCTTTGCAGAGTTTTGTTATAGCTTTCTTTTCTTCTATATTTAAATGATCTAAGCGTAGTTTATTTTGAAGTTCAGAAATATTATTATATGTGTCATTTTTATCAAAAGTTTGTAAAATTTGTTCCATATTAAAAAGGTCGAAATTTTCTCTGTGCCACTCTGTAACATGTACAACTTTTATAGGTTCATTAAATGTTAAAGTTATTCTTTTATCTGTGTCATTTCTTATCTCTGTTTTAGCAAAGCCGTGTTTTGCATGTGTTAATGTTTCAGAGAAGTAAAGATTATCAAGTTTCATTTCTGGTACTATAATCTCACCATTTTCATAATTCACGGGAACTTGTGTAGCTACAGTTTCATGAGAATCAACAGAAATTGTATATTTAGATCTATTAATTTTATAAAACAAAGGAATTTCAGCTACTTTATTTTTTAGAACATTATTAGGAAAATCTATAGAAAAATTTAGTCGGCGAATGTCGTTTAAACCAATCAGTCCATCAAACTGATTGTGAAATTGATATAAGATAAAATTAATTTTTATTTCTGAATTGAATTCAGGAAACGCGGGTATTTCAGCCATAAATTTGGATGTTTTTTCTCCTACAGCTGTTTTGATAATAGCCGTGTTGTGATAAATTGTTTGTGGAAAAAATTTTTCTGCTATAGCGGGACTTAAAAGAGAATTCATTGAACCTGTATCTACTAATAATTTAATCGGCGGGTATTTTATTTTTATATAGGGTAGGTCGGTAGAAAAGGAGTCGGAAAATATTTCGTTTATGTATGCCAGTCTTCTTGTCGAGTTATCCAAAAATTTTGATTATTGTCACCTTCTAGGTGATAGTTTTGGTTATCGGTATAACCACACGCATTTTCTGCATTATGATTTGATTGAGTATTGGGGGAAGTATCCTCACGATTCGGGATGTCAGGTTTGACATGCTCTATTTGATATAATTCTTCGAAAGTGAAATTTCTTGACGGTTGTCTAGGTTGGAATGTATTTCGGGATGTGGTTGACATTGGTTCGACTGGGTTCTCAGGTTTTTTACCGGTTGGCTTAAAAACATTTTTTGGAGGACCAAAAACTTGCCTATTAGTAGGATAGTTATTTTTGATTTGTCTAGGTTGAATATTTATAGGTTGACTTGGGAAGTTATCATTCTGGGGTTGCAATGGTATTTGATGATTGGGTGTAATTTGACGTTGGAAGTTTGGGGTTTGAAAATTGGGCGGAAAATTTGGTTGATAGTTTTGACGTGGAGAATTATAATTCGTATTGCTAGAAAAATTATTAGAACGTTGATTATTATTACCAACATATCGATTAGTTGATTGAGGCGATTGATTATATGACGGCTTGTTAAATGTAATTTGATTATTATTATTTTGTATAGATGAATAATTTCTTAAATAGTTTTGAGAATACAAAAAGTTTTCTTCCTCTATTAAATAAGAAATGGCTGTTTCGATATCATTAGGATTTTTTAAGCGTATAGTTACTTGTAATTGACCTTTAAGATTTCTTAATAAGGTTCTTAAAGTCATTTGCCCGTATTGGCGTCTATGGATTTCTTTGGTTTGGGCATTCATTTGCCCGTCACTAAAACTATTAATTTTATGAATTAAATGACTTTTTAATACTTGTAGTCTTTCTGCAAATTGTAAGGCGGTTTCGTTCTTTTGAGGACGAGCCATCAAAAGATCTTGTTCTAAACACTCTAAACTTCTTTTATCACCAAAGCATTGATTTAGTGCATTTTTAATTAATTGCCAAGTATTTAACTCGATTCTAGACCCTACTAATAAATGAGCTTTATCTACTAACTTAGATTGAATGAGTTTTATTAAATAGTTTTGTAAAATCGGATCTGCTATTACGGAGTATGAATCTATTAAAAAATCACATTGCGATAAAAACTTAATTAATGTTGTAGAATCTCCATCATAATTCTGAATCATATCGACATATAATTTTAACATAGAAATATTCATTTCGTTTGCGTTTGCCATATTTTCGTCTAGTCTAACTATATTGTCAAAATCAATAATTAAATCTTCAATATCAGATATCATAAAATAGATAAATTTATTGTACGATTATTTGAAAAAATTTTATTATTTCAATACTAATTTTCTAAGTTTCTTAATTTCTATTTATCTAAGAATTCTCGACCGGAGAAAAGGATGCAAAAAAGGGAAACTCGGTACTTACGACCTTCAGAGTTTTCTTCTTGCTTGATTCTGCTATAGTCGTGGATCAGGATCTCGGCTGGACCACAGGAACTTGTCTGGATCACAGGAGCTGCACTTTGTAGGTACAAAACGCGAAGAATTAAAATTCACCGTTTTTAATTATTTCCGAAACCGGCTGTCGATACCGTGACTTTCGAAACTAATAACGTCGTTTTATCCTACTGACTGCGCCAGTTAAATTAATTTATCGGAAGATTTAGTTTTTAAAAACAACTTTATTTGATAAAATTATATGTTGTGCAGAGACAACGACAATAAACAGAATGGATGTTAAAAATAATATTAAGCTCGGCGTTGCCTTCGGGTATCTTGCAGCGTCGGCTAGTTTTTATACGGGGTGTGCAAGTATGTTCATATAACTCGCTCGCCATTTTTTAAAAATATTTCAAATTTGGTACACAGCTTCTGTATTCCTAATGAACCTGAACTATTCATTCATCTACCAATAAATAATTCAAGCTTAGAAGCCCAATTACTGGCCCAATCCTACTCTGCTCCTATAATCCCAATTTTAAGTGGACATTGATTTTAGAAGTGCACTATTGCATGTTTAAAATTTTGGTGAACTCTCAAAAGAGCGCGCTCGCCATTTTTTAAAATTATTGGAGACCTCACTGGTTTTGGTTTGAAACCGCAATGTAAGGTTATAGCCACGTAAAAATGATTGTTCCAATTCATTAAACTTCCCAAATCGGTATGTAGACTGATTTTACACACAAGTATAAAACCCAAAAGCGATAATATGATATTAGTTCTCTTACAATGTAAACAAAATTTATTGTCTATAAGTTTCATTGCCACAGACTGACGGTTCTCGTAAATAACACATAAATACGAGAAACTGTATTAATATTTTTCAATAAAGATTTTTAAATTATAATGAATTTAATAAGAATTAAGCGAATGCACATAAAATTCTACTTCTTTATGATCTAAAAGTACAATAATTTACCTCTTACCTAATACAATTTAGATGGATGATTTGAGGTTTTCTCAGTAGATTTAGTTGAGCGATTGTCTCCATAATAGTACCACCAAATCCTGTATAGTCTTAGCTATTACACATTTTAAATTAGATTTTATGGTATAGATTAGTAGCTTTCAGGAACTGTAAAACTTTCTTGATTTCGGTAGAGCAGTGGAGCATTTCCTTGAGGTTAGGCCTTAGATCGAATAGAGTACACGCATATTTCATATTTTGCTTAGATATTAATTTATAATAGTAAAGTTGATATCAAAAATTACTAATAATAGGAAATAAACCAGTTTCTATTGGAAATTACTCCCAAATTTTAAAATAAAATTCAAATTTCAATGCACTTTCCGACCACAACCCGAGGATTTCCGAACGCTACCGATGATACGTTTGATGTCATATCTCTTGTTTGTTTACTTTTGTCAATATGGCCGGTATTGCCTTAGGTTCTGTGTAGTTGTGTGTTTATATTGTATTTTAATCAACTATTAATTTCTTCATCGACGTAAAAATATCATTTATATGTTTGTTTGAGACCATTACGTGTTTGTGAGTGCTTTTTTTTATTTCTAAAAGTCAACGTAAAGTGGAAAGTTGATATAAATATTCGATATTTCCGAGGATATTTTAAAAATATTTTATTTACTAGTTCAGTGTTTAGTGACGATTCTTTAATATTTTGTGAGTAAAGATATGGCTAGCCAAGGTTTTGTAAAAGCACAAACTGATAACTTGCCCAAAGTAGACTCATTTATGCTGCTTGAATTTATGAAGTCAAACAGCTGCTTTAATGCAGAGGAAATAAGAGGAGTTAAAGCATTATCGTAAGTACGATTTAAACTATGTCTTATATATATACCAACCATATTTCGATCTGTGGTCCTAAGAAAATAATGCTTTTATGGTTGATTCCTAGACATATAGGTACATAACCTCAAACTATTTAAGAATAAAAATTACCAGCATAGAAGTAGGTACCTACTTACATTAAAATGGTCTTCACAAACAAAAGTAGTAGTATTTGTCGAAATATCGTCTTTGTTTCGACGCAAAGCTTTCAACCACAATGCACTTCTCATTTCTGCTTGCATCACCAGGTAAAGTAACAAATATTTTGTCTGGAGTTTTTATAGACGTTGATTTACACTCTGGAACCATGCAATACTTGGAATACAAAGTTTTTTTCGGCTTCATCCATTTTTAAAGCTTTCAGAAACAAATTAGGTCACAAGAACTCAGCGTGATACACGAATAAGAACGTAAACAAATGACGTCACTCCATGGGGCAGCCATCTTTATGACATAAAGGGCGTTTTGGCGGACTTTCAAATTTTATGATTTTTAAAGTGTTAGGAGACCTGATAAAGCGTCAATTCCCACCAATATTGTTGATATGTAGCAGAAAATTGTTTGCAGTTCGTCAGTATGTGCTTAACGGTCACAATATCATTATGGTTGATTCGGATTCTTCTGATTATAGTACCTCACTCGGGCTAAGAAGTTAATGGAGAGAGGAGAAGTGGATGGATTTATTGTTTATTGAATCCATTCTACTCAGATTAAATCCCTAATTCATATTTTTCAAATGTCTTGATTAAGAAGTTTTTTTTTAATAAACTTACTGTCTTAGTCTTAGGTACTGTCTAGACATACTAAAAATACTATAAAATGTCAAAACTCTGTGATACACTTTATTTTATTTCGTAAATGTATGAATGTCGAATTAGATACTTTATGTCTACATTTGTAGTCTTGGAAACCACAAAAAATAGAGTATGTGTCAAGAGTAGATGTTTTAACAACTAAATCCAACTCTTGGAAGGGGTAGTCTTTTCCTTAATAAATACATGTGCTGTCACCTACCCAAACATATTTAAATCAATCTAGCTGTAGTTGAGATCGATAGATAAAATAGGCATAGAAGATTTCTAAATATCGTGCAGCGTCGTTTGAAATGGCTATAAATACTTTCACCAGTAGTCGCTCGATGTCGGGTCTTTATTTAAAAATCGATAAATACCCGAAAGAAACCCTTATACAATATTGGTGCAGCTCGTGTGTTCTGTAATAGATGTCACTGCATGTGGGTATTGAATTTTGAAGAAAGTATATATATTTTTAATTTACCTGAAACTTTTAAGATCAAATTTGCTATATTTTGAAAAGGTATCATTCTCAATTGTTGTCATGTCTATTTATAGTTGTATTTTTTGCAAAAAGGATTATTTATAACAAAATGATATGAACTTAAAACTGTATAGTCGATTGTTCTACATCACAATGATAAACATTTTAAGTGTAATGCAATAGTTTATTGACTCTGAAAAGTATAAATGATGCAGAATTACGTTAACTAAAGTTACACACTTAAGATTCTTGGAAATACGTTTAAATATGTTGACTGAGTCGTTTGCGTTGCCAGATAGGTTAATGTAATTAATAGCCACTTGATGATGTTTAAAATAAGTGTAAAATGATTTTTGTTTTGAAATACTGGATTAAATGGATGGATACCTAGCGGAAATGATATTTAGTTCTTAATTCTTTGAAATTGTGTAATTAAGTTGCAGTAACTAGATAAGACTCGAGATGAACCTCGAGTGAATTGAAAAATGAGTTCACGGGAAAACAAAACGATCTTATCTGTTTATTTTTGTCTAAGTTACTTGAATGACTTTTCATTTGTTTATTGTAGAAACTTTATACCTTTGATAAGTTTGTTTTTTCGCTTTGAAACCATTCGAATTAAACTTTTAATTGTAGTTCATTGTTATATAACGAAATATTTGGAATTTCGACTGTACTATTCGATATCCATAACGCTCACAAAAGATATTAAACTATAAATGAAATCAGACTCCAAAGCAAATGAACGTAGGGTTGAGCTATTCAAAATTATTCGACGTCTTATAGCGCCTAACAATGCTTCTATATAATACTTCCTTACAAAGTTGTATAAACGTTGGCTCAGAATTCCATTTGTGTTGGTGAGTTCGAGCATGCCGTAACTAATTAAACACGTACGGCGATTTCTGAAGTTATTTAAAAAAAATGGAAAATGGGACCACGAAAATGGAAAGATATCCCTCAAATTTGGGACACACTGGAATAGGGGCAATGATAATAAAACAACAATTATACTGAAACAACGGTATTTTTTGTCCATACATGAATTTGGGTTGATATGAACAGCGTTACAAAATATTTTATAAATTAGTTATAGAAAGGTAGTTTACATCTAATTAATTTTTATTAAAAATATTTCTCTAACATTTGGTAAATTTGTGCAACTAAAAAATTGTACTTTTGTGATTACACAATCTCATCTATATTCATAAATATCCTTTGTTTTCAGAATGATATGATATGGTGCACAGGGCGATCTAATGTTTGCAGACCAAATCTCATTTTTTTTGAGAACAATAAGTATATAGGTATTATAAACTACAAACAGATAATATTATTCACTTCAGAATATATTAATGCCTTTTAGGCTCTTTATTATACATATAAGTTGTTCTATAGTTGAAAAATTATAATAAAATTGTTGGAATCTTTTTGGTTCTGGAATAAATATAGATCGTCTTGTACACAGTTTACATATATTTTTTTTTCAATTCATTAATTTGTAATTCACAGCCAAAAATTAACATAAATTAAAGGAAGACAATCTAAATTAAAAAGTTTCATTTTTTTATATGTTGGTACACGTTATGTTCCCAACAAAATCACCTTATATTAAACAAACAGGATGTACTAGCATAAACTTAAAACAGAATAATCTAACTTTTATAAATAAAACGAATATCATTATCACCAATTCATTTGTATGAACTTTTTTGAGACATAATTTATAATATGTACAGTGCTATTCAAAAGTCCCCTCCCCCCCTCGTATCTTTTGAACGACTACACCACTTACATTAATAAAATTTAGAGGGTGAAAATAAAGTGTTATAAACTTATCTACGAATGGTAACAGGTGACGTAATAGTAATAGATGACGTCACAGTGCCACTCTGGCCAATTATTTTAAATAGGACCTTATGACAATTGATATATCGTTTGAAAGGCATTGACATTGGCTTCATAGCCATATTAATTTTGTTTGGGTTTAAAACTAATTTTGACGGATAAATTAAATAAATACCAAAATTATTATTTCACATTTAAATATTGGAAGATTTTTCAGTCCGCCTCTGGTTAGTTGTCAAAAAATTGACGTTTTTAATTTAATAGTATTTGTTGCTTTGCAAAGTTTTTCTAAATAGCTCAAATACTTAATTTTATTATTGTTTAACGAGACGTTTAAGAGTTTACATAGGCAAAATGGCATACTCAAGCCGACAAAGTAGCAGCTATCTTAATAATTGGTGAATCTAGAAAGAATCTCCATGAAGCGGAACGTTTATTTAATGAGAGATACCCAGATCGCCCTATCTCGAGAACTTATTTGAGGGAGCTTCTTCACAAGTTTGAAGCAACAATGATATAGTTGCTGAAATGGTAGCCTACTTCCTCTTCAACTAAAGTTGCGTCTATCTGTGAAGTAAGTAAAAGTATACAGTACTGAGAGTGTTGGCCAAAAATAAATTTCATCCATACAAGTTAAAAATGGTGCACCCCGTCAGAAGACTCGAATTCTGTGAATATATGACAAATAAAATTAGTCATAACCCACATTACACAAAAACAATTTGTTTTAGTGACGAAAGTTCTTTTTGCCTCAATGGAAATGTGAATACACAAAAAGTAAGGTATTGGAGTGACACAAATCCTCACACCTTTCGTGAACAACATACCCAATTTCCAGAAAAAGTCAATGTTTGGGCAGGTATTTTGGGAAACCACATAGTTGGTCCTGTCTTCCTAAATTCAAATTTAAGCGGTGAAGTGTATCTGGAGATGTTACAAAATGCATTTGAGCAGTTAATTCTTGAAATTCTGGAATATATAACCCAGATGAATTCGGCCATCTGGAAATAACATTTCAACAAGATGGTGCTCCTGCACATTATTATGGTGCAGTAAGACGTTACCTGGATGAAGAATATCGAGGTAGATAGATGGATCGGCCGGCGAGGTCCTATAGAATGGCCACCTCGGTCAACAGATCTGACACCATAAGATTTTTTTCTATGGGGGTACTTGAAATCCAAGGTTTATACTACGGCACCAGATAGCATTGGCGTTTTGAAAGAAAGAATGATTGAAGAACGCAATGCAATTTCAGCTGCCACATTCGAACGAGTACGACAAGAGTTTACTAATAGGATGTATTACTGTCAGGAAGTAGACGGAGCACAATTCGAACACTTGCTATAAGAATCCATTGTTGATATTTGATTCATTAAATTTGAAAAAATAATTCCAATAATTTTGGTATTTATTTAATTTATCCGTCAAAATTAGTTTAAACCCAAACAAAATTAATATGGCTATGTAGCCAATGTCAATGCCTCTCAAACGAGATATCACTTGCCATAAGTTCCTATTTAAAATTATTGGCCAGAGTGGCACTGTGACGTCATCTATTACTATTTCGTCACCTGTTACCATTCGTAGAGAAGTTTACTTAGTTTATTTTCACCCTCCAAATTTTATTAATGTAAGTGTAGCCGTTCAAAAGATACGAGGGGGGAGGTGACTTTTGAATAGCACTGTATAATATAATCTCATTCATTTTTAAAATCAGAATTAGAATCTTCGCTTAAATTTTCTGAAAACAATGGCATTCAATATCTATTAAAGGAAAAAACAAAAAACACATAAGTACACATAAAACAATTTTAAGATTCTTCAGAATTCAACGAAACGTCCCTAGTCGCGTTTATCTGATTGTGTTGACTGGGTAATTGCGGGTTGGGAGAATGCGGGAGGTTCGTTTTGAGAATATCTTTGAAGTTTTTATCAGGAGGGTAATCCACAATGGCGGATGCCACCGAACTCTTTGTATCACTTTCAATGCTGGAGTTCGAACTTTGGCTGTGGTTTACGCTGTGTTTGGTTCGGGTGCGAAGCTCTTCTGGTTTCAAGGTTATGTTTTTATGTTCAGCGACTTCTACATTCGAAACGTTGTCGTTCTTTTTCCATTTAGTTCGCCGATTTTGAAACCAAATTTTCACCTGAAACAATAAAAATAACTAGGTTATTGGAATAAAACAACAAGATAGTTAAAAGGATTGTATATAGTCCAAGGAAGAATGTTAAAATTCTTTCGAGAGAGAATATTATGTCCCTAATCGAAGGAGCTTGCGACGCAGCTTGCAAACACAACGTAGAGCTTAGGAAATTGGATTATTTTACACTGCTATCTCTTTCAGCGTTGCTTGCACAAAAAAATTTAGGATATCTTATAACATGATAAAAGTAGATTTAAAAATACATTTTTTCAACCCCTAATTTTCCAAAGATTGTTAAAAAACTAAAAGTTTGCAAGGCACTCACAAAATAATATGAGAAACTTCAAGTTCGGTGATTGACTTGTTACGTTACTGAATCCAATCTGTATATTAATTGATTTTTTTAATTTCGTTGTACCAGTGCATGTGTACAAAAGGGGCTAATGAGACAATGGAATTGAACAGTCTAAGATTTTTATAATGTATTAATTTTTGAATGCCTAATAAAAATATTGCGTCAAGTCAAATTGGAGATTTCGATTAATATCGCAATGTTACTTAATTAAATACATTCGAAATTGTCAAATACCATTTTCATAGAAATCGGTATATGGCATTTGCGAATCTTTACGGATCAGTGAACAGTCTAATTCGATGTTGAGTTAATGATGATCCATATAATTCAGCAATATGCCGCTGGCAACCTAAAAGGGCTCCAGCTATTTGCTGTCACACCAAAAAACAGATCGGTAATTATATACCACAATATTAAACGTTTTTATTTGACTTGCCTTGTTTATTTCGAATTTTCCTGAGCCCACTAGTGTAGTGTTTCAACCAGTGGTATGGAGAGACTGAATTTTTTGCCTATTTCTTCATTTAAGAAGTATGAGGATTGTGAAAAACCATGGTAGTGGTAGTTTTCCTTTCCTTGTTTGATGAATACTTTGCTGAAGCTTATTAGATAGTTCACTTCACCAGATGCTTTGCCTGAAGCCACAAATTCCTGCGCGGCGACTAAGGTATTTGCTAGAAGCTCGGGCTCGTAATTTCTTAATACAGTGCATTTTTCATAGTCCGGTCAATAGCGATAGATTTTACTGTGTGCTTAGTTGCCTATACTAAATTCGTCTATTAATGAATGATTTAAGTCGATCGGAAAATCTCTTTAATGTATTTTTAAATGACAGATTTCTGTATCTGATCGGTAAAGTAGGGATGATGAGTGTAGGCTCACAGCACTTAGGCCATATGCGTCATATGCGTCATAGGTTTTTCCTGGTCATAACCAAATATTTCTTCGGCGCCAGCTTCCCAGGGTCGCCCAGGGTGGTCCTGGCAAGACTGCATCTCTTAAGGGATTGAGCATGGGTGTAACGTTTGGCTAGTTCCGCAATTGTCGAAGTCGCAGGCAGTAGGTGTCACTGGGACCTGAAATTTTTAGTCCAGCCGCTTCCCTGGATAAAGAATCGGCAATGCGATTACTTTTACTCCTGTCGTGCCCTTTAACCCACCTCAGGATAATGTTGTTATCTGCCGAGCCGTTAGCTAAATCTTGGTGACACTCTAGTAGGTACTAGCCCCGATATGACAGTTTTATTTTGGTAAGTAATAAATTCATATAAACCGGGCTGATTTCAATTAAGACGATATCCATATTGAATTGGAAATTGAATGTAATACTTTGAACAAAGCCAGAACTGTAGCAGCGGCAACCACATCAATATGTTAATGTCAATTAGAAGGTAAATGCCGCCTCGCACAATACCACCGTCAACCAACATAATATACGAGTGGATAATAATTTGGTATAGTAATTAGCGCACCGGAATATGAAAGCTCGGACAGTGGCATAGCTTTGACGTTTTGTTAAGGGGTGGATGAATTGTTTAAAGGTACAGGTGAAAGGAAAGTGTTATGTTTAAGGGGAATTGAAGTCATTTTGATGCTGTTTCTGTAAGGTAAATTTTGTCGGTGGGTGAATGAATGTTTGCTAGATAACCGACAATAATTTCTCAATAAAATTGATGGTTTTCCGTAAACCAACCCCAAAGAACCGCTGCTGGGTGTAGGGGTGGTAATTGATCAATAGTGCATCATCAAGGGATGCCAGTTTTGAACAGCCCTTGGGGTGTTTATCACTCGTTATGCATCGCTTGCATTACTAATGTCGTTTAAGTATTGATTTGATTCATGCGTTCATCCCGATGTTTGTTTATTAAATAGCAATTTAGGCATATTAATTACGAAAATTGCTTAACCTCTTTATATTGTACATACCGTTTGATCACATATGTCAGTCTAAATATTAACTTATCGGCTTTTTAACTGAATACAGTCATTTACTGAATTACAGTACAATGATTAACTGAATTAGAAATTTCAGCACCGGAACATAACCTTAAAAGAAGGAGGAATTGTCATGATACGACAAATGGATATCTTGCATTAGTGATGGATTAGTTTATTTTACAGTGTGGAAACTTATGGAATAAAATTCTTTATGTCTTTATTTTAGAAAATTATAAAAAATGCCGAGACACGTCAACTTTTGAATTGAGTTGTGCGTTATGTAAACATAAATGTAAATGTACAGGGTGATTCACGCAAGTATGCCATAAATGAAACACCCTGTATATTTGCATATTTTTGAAATCCTCTTAATGAAGCGACTCCAACAAACTAAATAATGTATGGTCAATTATGAATTATACAGGGTGAAATTCTTATTTTTACAGTTATTAAACACATACATAAAATACCTGATGTATTTGATTTTAATACATTAAAATAAATGCTCAAAATGTTCTCCACCTAGTTGTTGGCAATATCACAGTCTCCTATAGAACTTTGTTCAAAGTTTGAGGTGAAATATTCCGTATTTCTGTAGTTATCCTGTCTTTGAGATCTTCAATGCTAGTTGGTTGTGTTGCATATACTTTGTTATTGAGATAACCCCACAGAAAAAAATCTAACGGCGTAAGGTCTGGCGATCTAGCTGGCCACCCAATAGTACCTCTTCGTCCAATCCATTTATTATGGAAGATTTCATCTAAATAAGTTCTTACCATTAAAGCATAATGGGGT
>CAJUYH010008345.1:0-15640 GCA_910591685.1 Galerucella tenella | reverse complement strand
GTGTGGGTAAATTTGGGTTTGTATGGTTTAAATTTATTTGACTTTAAAATTCGTGCAACTGTAGTTTTAGTTACATTCAATAGATTGGATCGTTTTCGAAGTGAATATATTGGATTTTACACTACCGATAGCATCACATCAGTCTCAATATCTTCATTTCTAACCCATGCCCGATGTTTCTTTCTAAATTTATTTTCAACACTTCCAGAACTCTTGAATTTATTTATTACATATCTGACAGTTGTGAAATGTATTGTTTTATCAGGGTGTCTATTATTAAAGATTTCTGCTGCTTCCCTACATGTTTTATAATTTTCTCCTACAATGGGAACAATTTCAATTTTATCTTTAATACTCAATTTTACTGGCATTTCTAATTATTGCAAACACACACACTTATGTAACATTTGACATTTGTTGACAGTTATTAGATATTTCAAAGCACTCTATCCAGAACGTGTTTAATAAGGATGAGTAAAACAAAATCAGGCGCTTATTATAAACGGGATCTTACGATGTTTCGTACTGCGCATTGATCTAACAATTGCTGACGTGTTTATTGCAATAATCTTGTAATTTTTATCTGGAAAAATCACTAATCTACAAGTGTGCATAATTTTTTGATACTTAATAACAATTTCAATGAATATTTTGCTCTCCAGTACAGTTTGAACGTATTTTACTATCACTCCAAATCATAATTTTGATTTTCCCTGTATTCCAGCCAATATTTTAAAAATTTTGTACTTGATTATGGATCTACTACACTACAAAACTTTTTTTTTGTAACTGACAGAAGTTTCAATGCAAAGTCATAATTGAAAGGAACTTCAATTATTGCCAAAGATTTATCGAATGAGGCATATATCACTAGATAACATTTATCCACATTAAGTAAACCCATTCCTAGTTGGATTTGCCCATTATGGTTGTGATTTTCCTTCAGAAAATATTCACCATTAATTTCTCTCAGAAATTTGGCAATTCCATCGCCTCTATGACTGTTTTTGACGATACTAATTATTGATATGGTCACACGTGTTCGTGTAGTGGCTGAAGAATTTATGAAATTAAAAATGTTCATAATGTGAATACATTTTAACCTCAAACAAGGGATAATTAATTTTTAAAAATTTTATATTTAATGTAGTGACGTTAATGTGTTGTAGACATTTGACTAAGTTTCTTGTTTCATATCTGACAAGTAAGTAATTCTTTTCTAATATTTTTGAAAATTTTCCAACGATTATTGCTTACTTGCAGGTATGGCACTGATGATGGCTTAACCGCCGAAAGCGCTTTGCAATTTTAAAATAAAAATTTTACACAGAATAGAAAAATGTTTTCTTGAAAATTGTTTATGGCTTCCTGTAGCCTTATATAAATTAAATAAACCCCTTTTAGATTTATCTAAACAGATTTGTATTATCTGTATTATGTTTGACTTGCTAGTTAGTTAATCTCTAACTCGTATGTAGGGACGTATTTTGTCCACTAATTTTCCAAATTTTTTATTTTGATTCTTTTAGAACTATTTGATTTCCCCCTGTAAGAGGAAACTTTATTGGAATTGAACATATCGAGGAACAGCTGACGCGAAACTCCAATTTTTCGCTTTGCGAAACCCCTTTGTACAGAGAATCAGAATATCTTATTGAGAAAATTTTGTGACAGCTCCTAGAACCAATCAAATTTCCTCATTTTTGATCATATGAACAATTTCACCCAATCATGTCAACATCACACTGATAACAGACCATGGGCTGTTTTTACGTTGCTATGGAAACATATTGATTTATTTCGATTTTGAAGTTTCAAATATTTTATTTCGAAATGTCACGATTTGGTTGTAGTACTGAGGAGAATATTGATAAACTTATAGAATCCAACATACCAAAAAACACCGTTTACAGTAAGACATTTGTAGGGAAAGCATTTATGGACTTTTGTAACGATAGAAAGTATCAATTAGATGGAAATCGAACGGCGGAAGAATTGGCGTGGATTTTGAAGGATTGGGCTGTGAACATGAGGAAAAAAGATGGTACAGAGTTCAAATAAAGTACGGTCAAAACAATGTTAACATTCGGTTCCACTATTTGGAACCCGCGCTATTCGGTCTATATTTCAAAATTAGAAACAGTCCAGAACAAGTTTATTTCATATTGTAAAAGAAAATTTTATCCCGATGTGGATAGGCAACGTATTCGTTCTAATTTAAAAATAATTTCACTAGAGCATGGTAGGCAAATTGCGGATGTACTGTTTATTCATAAAATCCTCAATAACAATATAGATTGCCTTGAACTTACAAACTTCATAACACTTCGTATTCCCAGCCACTCAACCAGAAACAATTACACCTTTATCACTCATCAGGCACTCACCAATTATTTTCTAAATTCTCCTGCTCACAGAATAACAAATACCTATAATAAATTGTCCAGTATTGTCGAAATGGATATTTTTTACCACAGTGCAGATTTGATTAAAAAACTACTGAAAGACTATTTTTTGCAAACTTAATTTTTGTTTTATTACCTACTCTTGTTCTCTCTTTTTTCTCTTTTCTTGTATAATTGTATTTACTTTTATTTAATGTAGTTATATGATAATATTTATATTTTCTCTTTTACCTAATTTGTAAAATTATGTGTAACCATTAGTGGATACTTTTATGGGTTTGTCCTGTTTGTATCCCAAATAAATAAATAAATAAATAAATATAACAAGTGAGCTGTTACCAGAAAAATATTATAAAGAAATGAAAGTTACTATTGACCCTTTCAAAAGTGTTGTATTTCAACAAGCGCGAGCTGCCCGCGATTCTATACGACGAAAACTGCAATTAGATCCTTGTAGAAGGAAACAAAGTTCGGCAGCATTAAGTTCTGTAGAAATAACTAAAATGGTGAATTTAGGGAATGAAAATACTCCTGAAGGGCTGCAACGGAAATTCTATCACATAGCCGCGGTAGAATTAGCTTGCTTGACTGAATTTTTTTGTATCGAATCAAACAACGATGGTTCTGTATCCAATCGAGTTGAATAGAACCCTGTATTCAGCAAGACTTGCCAGGGTGGTTCAAGAATGTGTACTGGAAGCAAGTTTTTAATAGAAAACAACGATTTAGGGGATGCAGTTTCAGGATGATTGTCATATACTTGGTGACTCTGCTTACAAGCTACATGACAATTTGCTGATACCGAGATAATGGTCATCCTTCCGTAGCCTGATGACTGTACTACCCATGCGGAAAGTTGAACTAATCCCTGCCCACATTATTGCTTGTTACGTTCTACACAATATTTGCATACTGACTTACATATGGCAGTAAATGAAGGTGATGAAGATAATGTGCCTCCAAATGTGCATCAGAATGCAGCCCAGGCTGGTGTAGCCAAAAGGGAGTTGATATGTCAAAGACTTTTGATGAGGAATGTGTGAATTTGGGTTAATGAACTCTTTATAATAAATAAAAACTACAATTCGTTAAATTTTGTTTATTAATTGCCCAATCATGTTCAACATTTTCTGCTGGAACTGTTTATAATAAATAAAATCTACAATTCGTTAAAGTTTGTTTATTAACTGCCTCATCATGATCAGCATTTTCTGCTGGAACTCTCTTTTTGTAAAATTTTTTCTTTGTGTCTTCTCTCCTTATGTTGTTCAGCTATTGTTCGGCTCTCTATAATAACTTCAGCTATATCGGATGTTGCCTTCCTTTTCCCTTGAAATTAATATGAAAATATTAATGAGGATATTAGACTAGGTAGTATTGAATGAAAAAAATAGCCACTTTCATGCTATTTTCTTCTAAGACAGGTATATTATTATTGTGCATATATTCAGTGTCCAGCATATTGTCAACAGTTTTTTATTTTAATTATAATAATTTTCTCCAAATGTCATGCGATTTAATTGAACCACCGATGTTTACTTAATAATTTGTTGCTTTGCCAAATTCTACACAAATTTTGCTCTATTTACTTTACGCACTGGTGAAAAAAAGTAAATTTCTACAAAATTGTTTAATTTGTACTTACCACCCATTCGACTCCTAGGGCTGATTATTTTTTCAGCCGCAGTCAAGATAACTGAAGGTCCAGCATTGCCTGTTTCAGCTCTGATCGAGGAGAGTGTGGCCACAGGCTGCATGTAAGGTTTTTCCCCCAACACACTTTCCATAAGCTATAGAATAAATAAATACATAATAGAAACATGAAAGTACATCAAATCTTAGTTTAAACAGGCCGAATCTGTCTACAGACAACCTTTATTACCCCCGGCAGATTCAACTAATTGTCGGTTGTTTTATTACATGTAAACTTATGTAATTACTTGGTTTGAATAAATAAATAAAAACACATCTAGGTACGGCCATGTTCTAAGGTTGTTCCCTGATTTGGAATTGCGGTCTTTTATGTGGATTTATATGTTCGTTTCATGCCATTGAATTTTGAAAGGCATTGTGGTCCAGTAATGCCTATATGCCCATTTTCATGGAGAACTGTTCCAATGATCTCCCACACTTTTTCTGGCTTACTTGTCCTGTTGCTAAGTTTTTTTGGTCCTTTTGGAATTCTTCTACTAGCAGTAGAATTGCTTCATGCGACCACTTATTTCCAAACAGAAAATTAATAAGGATTAGTAAGCTATTTCATAAAATAGTTATGAATGTCTCAGACAAAAATCAGAAGCTTATAGAACACAATAAATACTTACCATTTACTGCCTCGCCAACGTTGCTAGGAATAGTACCATCTTCACTAATGTTAGAGGCGGAGGAACTGCAATTGAAATTATACAAATGCTATATTTTTTCAAGTTTATACCAACCATATCCACAAAATGAAATAACTTAGTAAGCTACTTATACAATACATACTTATTGAGGAAACTGGACTTGCTTGGGACTGGGATAGCTCCAACAATTGCGTTGCAAATTCAAGGTCTAAAAAATTACAGATATCATCAAGTTTACTGTTACAATATTTTTTTTTGTCTGTTTATGACCAGGGGAAGACTCCGTTAGCCGAATATGTTTTAGTTAATTCATTTTTTTTTTATTAAAGAAGAGTAAGTATGGATCCCAACCAATTTTTTTATCAATACATGATCTATTGTACAATATAAACATATTATGTAGTAATATAACTTATAATTCTTTATTTTTTACTGTTACAATATTTCTCCGAGTATAAAAACATAAATTAAATACAGAAAAGCAATCATTTTGTGATTCAATGAAAACCAAACAACTCACCAGTTTCTGCCCGTTGTACCTCGGCTTCCGAAACTACAATTTCTGTTGTTCCCTGTGTCACAGGGTTGTATAGCCTTAATAAAGGAATTTTGATGATAAAAAAATATATTGAGGGACAAAAACCACTAATGATATTGACAATGTTCGAGTCAAAACACGTGGTTCAACTGTTCACGGAGCTTAGTCGTGCAAAATGGCGCTAAATTCTGCTAACGCTATCGCTAATGTACCTCGTTGTAATTTGCATTCGTTTGCGTTTCATTGCGCTAGTGATGACGTAGCCCGGCGAAATTCAATGACGTCACACAAGCGCGAAGAGTAGTGCTAGATCGCGCCAATTAGTGCAAATAGCGTGCTCTCCGAACACACCCTTTTAGTCTTCCTTCAGCAAACTGTAAAATTTGGTGTCAATAACAAAGGCCGAAAGTCCGTACGTTCGATTCGAGTAAGTACATTTTGTTGAAGTTTTGTTTGATTTTCTTGTGTTTTCTTCAATAACTGCGGTGTAAATATAATCAAGGAGATGATTTGAACAAATTTTAATTGATTTTGATAAATAAGAAATTTGTGAAGCAGGGTTAGATTTAGGCGTTGCCATGTGGCAACACTAGGCGGTTATGAGTGCTATTTTCATTAGTTTGATTTTAAATATTCCTAGGTGAGGTTTTTCTCTTTCTGCCGCAGTAGATATAGTTTTCAATGGAAACTTGGACGCCGATGTTTTTATCGAGCCCCCTGATCTGATAAAGATTCAGGAGGGTAAGTAAATTTCATAACTTGTAAATAAAAATATATCTCTATTGTATTGCAACTATATACTGACATCCTAAAACGGTTTGCATTTTCCATATATCTAAATATTTGGTCGACAATTTATATTCGAGACAGCTACGTGCCAACGCTGTTATTTGTTTACCAGATAATGAAAGAATTGGCGCACGTTACGATGTTCCTGATTCAGTGACTGAAAATTACGAAATCCCAGAAAACTTAACATCGACCAATTTAAAAAAATGGCTTCCACAAAAAAAGACGACAAAAATATGCCTCTCAATTGGGAAAAAGATGCTGACTTTGAAAACCAAACAGTTTATTGACGAAGGAATGATATCTTATTTGGTGGAAGAAACAAGACGTTACGCTTTGTTTATCAACTGTTCAAACCCGAATATTTCATCTGAAAAAATAAAATGTTTTATAGAAGTACTTTTTGTAAGCGACTTGCCGACGAAACAAACCTATTGGGATTCCAACGATGACATGAAAAACACGGCTGTTTCAAATGCTATGGGTGTGATAGGTTTTTCCAAATATGTCGGTTTATACATTTTACAGATATTGCTAAAATGAATGCTACCGCTAAAGCTTAGAAAATAAGCCCGATGATGGAACTGCTGAAAAAGAGATGTATTAAAAATGTTGTCCATGAAAAGCAACTAGCTTATGACGAGAGTATGGTGAAATACTATGAACGACATAGCTGCAAGCAGTTTATAAGAGGCCAGCCGATAAGGTTCGGCTATAAAATTTGGAGTTTAAACAGCAAAGACGGATACTTATAGGTCTATTCTGTGCACGTCTGTAAGATAATCTGTAACTTTACAGGGAAATTGCTATTCCGCGTACAACTTTATCTTACAGAATCTTTAAAATAGTTACAGACACGTTACAGATTTGGTAAATATTTACGTGTGTATTGACTGCTGTCGTATGTCATTACAGGAATCAATTTATTCATTTTTTCATATATAATACCACGAGAGTGAAAATTTTACCTTACAAAATTTTTAATTGAGTGGTATTCGACATGACTATTTCACGAGAGAAAAACTAAGAAATCATATGTTTGAACGTTTTATTTATTGTAAACTTCAATAATACAAAGCCAAAAAAATAATAACATTATGAAAAAAAAATTACTTATTTATGTAAAAAGTACAATTGAAGAGCTTGGGAGCAGAAGGTGATATGCCACTTGAAGAAGGAACTGAGAAAAATCGCATTGAATTTTCAAACAAATCCTGAAATAACATTTTTTCGTTATTGTTAACAACATTTGCTTTTTCAATTCTTTATTATGAAACTAATAAACTCATCTCCTTACAAAAAAATTATAGTCATATTTTAGTAGCAAAAAAATAGATTTTGTCCAAAAAAAGAGACTTGTTTCTTTCTGTCTCAAAAATTATAGCTAAACATTTTTTGGTAACAGAGTAATATAAAAATATTTTAAACACAAAGTCCATCCATTTCTTGATCTAAGTGTTCAGTTACAGGTTCACAAGACTCGACAGGTTCTGTGCTTGAAGCTTGTAATGGTCGAACTCCTAAATCGAAATAAAAATCATGATATTTTGGGGGAATAAAAGGAAGAAGCTGCCTAAGATTTTGAAGCTTGTTTTCATTCAGTGGAACAGGCTCATTGTATTTTGATTTTAGGTTTTCCAATTTAATGAAATCCGAAGTCTTTAGTCCTCTCTTGCCTATATTAACAACCCTGAAATCTTCAAAAAGGAAGTGCTTCACGAACATGGTATTATGATGCTTTGATTCAAACCTGAAGCTTCTTACTTGACTAAAACTCAGTGGTGTCTTATCGTCAGTAGTTGCCTTAGCAAGGGCTCGAAACTCAGAAAGTCAGACTGGTCTACTTTGGTAACAGAGAATGGATTACACTTCTTAGAATCCTTTATAGCATCACACCATTGATCTGGATGATAAACTTGCTTGATGTATCTTTTCTTTTTTTCTATGGCTGAAAAATCGCGATCGCATGGTAAGTGAGTATGACCGCTAACCAAGAACCTATTGCGATGGTGTAGCGCACATATGTGTTAAGTACAAAATATCATGTTTTGAAATACGACAAAATCAAAATTTATCAGCTTGTGATAATTAACCTGAAAACTTTCTGTAGCACAACACTACATTATAATGTCGTACGGCCATATTTACTAAAATTTAAGAACATAAAATTGTAATATTTGTTTTTAATAATTTAAAAAACGGCAGCGTGAGAAAAAATACTTTCCAAATTTTAGCACTTACCACATTTGTCATTCAGAAACTTACGTCCAATGATAAATCAACGAGTTAAGACAAAAACTGTAAAAATGAACATTTTATTAAAAATATAAAAAACATTGTAATCAATGCAGTAATATAAACCTATTATAACACTAATCATCTGAGTCATCATTGGTCGGTCTTGCTGTCTCCGGAATTTCCTGAATGAAACTTTTATATTCTTCAGGGATAATCTGTTTTTCCAGCAAAAAGAGAAGGTCCTTCTTCTTCTTTTGAGAGACCGGAAGTCTGGATTCATATTTTTTGTTCAAACTTACAGATGACCAGTTTTTCTTCCTTCCGGGCCTCCGCTTGTCTGCCACATCTAACTGGAGGAATGTCTCATCTGCAAGAGAATACTTGTATTGGATAATGAAAGGCTTTTCTTCTTGGAAACGCAGCCATTTGATGTTAAGCCAATTCACTTTGTCTTTATTTATGTTGTGAGTTGTGTTAACGACAATGTCGGACACGAGTTGTTGTAAATTGAAAAAATTGCAATACTTGAAATTTTTCACGCGGTATTGTCGCGGTTTAATTCTGGCTGTTTCTATTAGAAGACACCATTCGCGCGTGGAATAAATTTTTTTATGCCGCTTGGCCCTCTCTATAGTAGCATGCATGGAATCTGCCTCTAAATAGGAATGACCTGATTCCATGAATTTCAAGTCTATTGTCTTCAAATGGTCAATTTTATTGACAGCAAACAGCATAGCTGCAGCAACATATTTGTTGCGGTTTTGTCCACCGCAAGTGTCGGAAAATGAGGCAACATGGTTTACTGTTTCTGGTAAATTAAATAGGTAATCCAGAATACAGCTTCCGATTTCAGCACTACCTTTGTTGCCATGGGTTTCATCCCACACAAAACAATATCCATCGGAGTTGAAAGCGTCGTAAATTGTAAAATTATAGACGTTTAACTTATGTTTATAATAGATTTGGTTATCACCTGCATGCGGAATTGAAAGTATTGCCTGGAGGTCAAATGAAATTGATCTGAAAGATTTTCCATTATCTTCTACTGACTTCTTCTTATCCGCTTCTTTCATTTCCAAAGCCTGCTTTTCTCTCTGTTTATGCTTATCATATTCTTCTTGTAAAGTTGTCTTTTCTGTAGCATTTTGATATGCGTTACAATGAAAGCACTGATCTTTTTTTGGTATGTAGAATGCCAAACGAGGTTCCTGATCATGAAAAATTTTCCGATATACAAACCGTGACACTGGCTGAATTTTCTTCTGAGCACAATATTCCTTTGCATACAGTCTATACATTATGGAAATGTTTAGCTCCGGCGAAATGTATTGTTTTTGTGAATCACGCCTGCAGTAATGCGACTCAACCCGAGGGAACGAGTCAATGTGTTCTTTGACAAATCGCTTTGCCTCGTCAGAAGTAGTATTAGGAGGTCGAGTGTTCTTTCTCTTGTCATCTCCAATGTACAACCCGCTGTCGCTCATGTTGTGTGCACAATTTTCTATTACTCTATGTGAAATAGCAAATGTGGCACAAAAAAATTTCAAACACACTCTATGTGGTTTTCCATTGGAATCTTTCAGAAAATACAACGTAGATGTTTGACGGTTTTTTGTTTTTGGACTGTTTCGAACTCTAACAACAGGGACCTTTTGCATGAGAGAGGTTAGAAGAATTTTTTGACGAATATCGTTTGCCAAACTGTAGTATTCTTGACATAATGTCGCTCTGTGGGATTCTGGAATATTTTTGTTACATTTAAATCGGCACTTTGTACAGTCAACAATCTTAGGTTTTTTCTCTTGTACTTCTTTTCCGCTGCGATTCACATACTTTTTTCCACTCAGTCTACTATTTTTACTTATTGATCTGGCCCAGACTGCTCTATTTGCTCTCCTACTTCTTTTTATTTGTAGTTTCTCATTGGATTCGGTCGAATTTGTAGGTAATTTATGTTTCCTAGATTTAGCGACCTTTGTTGAAACTTCATCATCTGATTCTTCGCTGTTTGCATATGGCTCATAAGAACTCGACGAATACGCGAAGGGATCGCTCTCATCAGATTCACTGTTCTTTCTGTAAATAGCAGATGGTCCAGCCAAATTAGTTTCATCATTTATCTCCGATCTGTTATTTGTTACTAGTGCTAAAAATAAATTACTAAATTTAATCACTTGTCACATATTTGATATCCTGAACTTACCTCGACTCGATTTACCTGTATCACACGAGAAAGAAGGAGGGCTATTATTTTTTTCAGGACATGAACCATTTGTGCTTCTGGTTAGATCTATGTCTGTAACCTTTGGCAAAATAATCTGATTAGAAATGACTATTATATTTGATCCATGCTTTTTGGTTTCGTCTGTAAAAAAATAAATAAAAAAAGTAAAACAAAATGAAATTAAACTATAAATTAAAGCAAGGTATAATATTATTTACACAAAAAAGTGTAATAATACAAAACTAATGTAATTTTGTTACAAAAATCAGGATTGTTACTTCTTGTTCCGGTTTTTGTAATAAAATTACACGTTTTTTTAATAAAAAAACGAGAGGTCAGAGGACAAGAAAACTGAGTTAAACTTTTTTTAGGCTAATAGGTAAAGAATATTTTATTTAATAAATTACTGAGCACTTTGATCATTTGGACTGGAAAAACCTTTGTGACTAGTTTGGTACTTCTCAGTATTCAATTTACAAATCGTTTCTGTAGAACAAAACAAAAGTATGCAATTTGTTAGTTTTATCAAGTATCTACATCAAAACTTACCGGTACTCTCTGTTTGATTTCTTTCCTCTAATAGCTGGAGAATTTTCTTACCCCGCGAAACCATAATAAAAAACAAAACTAATTTTTTCACTGCACAGACACCAAAATAGATTAATTCACATGTGACGAACCGCGAAATAACCTCACTTTATTAAACACAAATGTGGTAACTACTCACTTACCTCAGTATAAGCATCTCATTGTATATGACAAATGTGTTAAGTACACTTAACACATATGAAGTAGAATTCTGCGATTTGCAAGTACTTTTCCCAAACGATAGATGCCACTACTGGCCACAAAATTTGGTTTGCAGTTACCACATTTGGGCATATGAAAATTTACACTAAAATTTATTTTTTAGTGCACTTAACCCATTTTGTGCAGACAGTGCATTTACCACATTTGTGCGCTACACCATCGATTATGTTCTATAGCAGAGAATCTTTTTTCACGTATAAGTTGAAGCCAAAAAGACATGATTGTCCAGTTTTTATTTTGACCACCGCAGTTGTCGCTGAAAAATAGTAATTCCTTCGAAGTTTCCAAAGTATTTAAAAATTTCAGCAATATACTGCCGATTTCTTCACTTCCTCGTTTTGCTATATTTTCAGTCCATGTAAACATGTGCCCTTTTCCTGTGTTACAATGGTGTATGCCCAGATATATAACTTCCTTATTCCCGCAATTCTTTGTTGCCTGCGTTTCCTCCTTCAAATTAGTTTGCATTGCTTCTGCTCGCCTCTGGTGAAGCTCTAGTTTTTTTCTTATTTCCTTACATACATCATCATTTTCTTTATTTGAGTCTAACGATACATGATATGCATCGCAAGTCTCGCATGTGTCGCTTTTGGGAAGTTTAAACCCTATATTATATTGGGAACAAAATATTCTCCTATATTTATCTTCTTTTGCTGGTGCTATATTCTTTTCTTTACACCATGGGACGTAGTAGATGATATTGAAAGGTCGTTATCGATATAAACACGATTGGGATTCCGACGTCTACTATAGTGGCTAGTATACTTTGGTATTGCCTGTATGTGGTCGTGAACAGATTGCACTATCTCTGGGGCTAGCTTATTTTTTTGATGGTTGTGACGTCCACGTTTGTCTGCTTTTGGCGTGGAAGACCCTGCAGATAGTTGCTTACAAATATTGTAAACTCTTTTCTTTGAATTTTGCAAACCATGGACTGACAAAAACTCTGCTTTGCAAACTTTTATATCTCGGCCGTCTGTTTTTATGAAATATTTGAAGGATGTATGTCTAGATGACTTAAGGCGTTTGGTTTTCTTGGGATAACAACGGTTTTTAGTAAACGCTTGTATTCGACCAAACAAATAGTTATTTTGTTGATCGTATGTCTGTAAGTCCCAAAAACAATTAAATATTTCAACTTCTTTTCCCATTAAAGTGACTCTGCAGTTATTCTTACAACCACAAGGTTTGCCGATTGTTTTAGCTGGTTTTTGTTCTCCTTTAACAGTTTTATATCCATGCCCAAGATTTCGACGAGTTTTCTCTTTTTCCCTTTTCCGGCAAACAACATTCGGTAACCTCCATCGAGAAGGTGGATTTTTTTGTGGAGAAACTATATTCCATCTTGTAATAATCTTTAAGTCTTCATTCTCATGATTTTCCTGAAAATGATTTTTATTTTTGTTAAAAAGGTAATAAGCCACAAAACCATTTTTAAGCCAAAATTTATTGTAAAATTGTTCCTATGTCTATGAATAATTAATTATGGTACCGTACTAAACTTTGAATAACTACTGATGTAAAATTATTCCTATTTTCTGATAATCTTATCTGTATATTAGCTTTTATTATTAACTCCTTATAAAAAAAGTAACCTACAAATTTGTTCCAAAAAGGGAATATGCCACATATAACTTTAACTTACCGAAACTGCACTACTTTGGCTGGCAGAACTTTCACTTGAAGATGGAACGAAGTCTCCATCTCCCACACTATCATCTGAATCAAATTTTTCATCAGTATCACTTGTATTTCCATCAGAATCCATTAATCTTTTCCTGAAAATCACTTGTGTACCTTCGGCCATCTTGTTATTTTATGTGGCTTATTCCTTTCTTAACACAAAATACGTGAAAATATTTTTGAGGGAAAAACGAAACTCAGGATTCTGCTGGCATCTGTTGTTCAATAACTAAATTAAAGTCTATGAGTGGCTTGTTACCATTTAGGTGATTGAATTCAAGTAAAAATCTCAACAACGTAAAAATTGTGGCTTATGCCCTTCTACTCCCGAGCTCTTCAATTATTATAATTGTACGTTGTAGCATTATTTTGGGGATTGTTCTGCATCATAACCTGTGATGAATTTAGGTTAGAAACTGAGGATTCCTTTTCTTTATTTTTATTTTCTCGAAGGTTCTCTATAAGTTGGAAATGGTGTTTTTCATTTAATTGTAAATATGGTTTAAAAGAATGGGCAGAAAAATGTCCTGTAAGCTTAATTACTTCTTGTTCACCAACTCCTTCTTTTGCTAATGCAAATATTGCAAAAGCTCTATGTGAATAATGGGTTATTTTTATTTTTTTTGTGTCGATACCAATTGATTCTGCCGATATTTTCATCCACTTTGAAATTGTATCAATTCCCAATGGTGAATTTTTGTACCATTTTCCTTTCTCCCAATTTGAATGTACTGTTAAAAATAATCTTGTTGTTGTTAGATAAGGATTGGATTTTCTTTTTTCAATAATTTTTAAAAATAAACGAACGGGACACAAATTATTGTTAGCATTATTTCTTACCAGCCACTTACTGCCAGATAAAGCTTTTAATCCTCCTTGTGTCGTTTTGGAAAATATTGGATTATATTCTACCCTGCCAGTAAAATTACCTTTATCATATTATTTTTTAAAGTAATTAATATCACAATTAGCAGCTTCATTCCCACGCCATGCTAATTCGAACGAACATAAATGAAAAAACTTTTTTTGTAACCCATCAGGATTATCACTTCAGAATAGCTTTCTACCATTTCCATTAATTCTTCTCCGGTGAACGCGTTAGAACTTCTTTTTCTGGTTCCAGGTTCGTTTTGTATCCTTGGCCAATCTAGCAAATTTATAAAGTAATATCTTGAAATGGATCAATTTTGATGTTAAATTATAGAAAATATTGTTCCTGAACCATTTGAGCAGTCGTATTCCAAAGTGTTTTCACACTAGCTTCAGTAAAATTAGTTCCATATCTTTTTTTCGTGTTAAAACCATAATCTTCAAGAATTTTTGCTATAACTTGTTCAGAAGTATCCTTTTCTAACGTATAATTACGTGCGTCCAGAAACATTCTAAACTGTTCCCACGCAGACTTTTTTGTCTTCATTGTATTTCGCGGTATACTTTGCTCAATTGTTCTCTCTATTTCATCTTTTGAATTATTTCCAAATCTTGTATTATTCCTGTTAATAATACTTATTTAAATTTTTGAAACAGTTTTAATAATTTTTAGACAGTTAAATAAATAAATAAACAACTTAGTTTCCTTAGAAACCACTAACAAAGATTTTATATTGAATTTTATCACATAGTGATAGAATTTTATGCACATAGATTTGATATATTTAACGTCAAAAAATTGCCGCGACAAGACAAAAAATTGCCAGTTCAAAACCTCCAAATTTTGTCAGTTATCAATTTACTCTATAGTGAAATGGTCATAAGAAAATGAACAATCAAATGGCAATATTTATTGGAATTCTAATAGAAGAAGACTATGATTGGTAAAATATGTTCAGTTTATTATAACAAGTTGGTAATTGTATACTATTTAATCTATTTATAGATATAATAATTTTTAGGAACTTTATGAGAATTCAAAGGAAACGTCTCAGAGGTCAAATGGATCCCTTCGATATGCCAAACAGAGCATTTATTCAAATGTTTAGGCTTGATAAACAAATCTAATAAATAGTTTACAGCCACACATTAGAATTGGAAATAATTATTCTATTTCACTTGTGACAAAAGTAAGCACGTTTTTACATATATATGTGAATTATAGGTTACTTTAAAATTTTATTTCAACAGGTGCTTCTCACCCTCCATTTTTCAAGTGTGAAGTCTTATCAAAATTCGATAGGAACAAGTGCTTGGTTATCTGGAAGTCAACCTACTGTTAGCAGATCAACTAACGAGATTTGTTCAGCAATTGTCCAAGAATTATTACCAATTTGGGTAAAATTTCCTACTTGTTGCAGTCACTCTTGATTCCAACACTAAAGTAGGGTCGACCTTTTCAATCGTCGAAATTCAATAGACTATAATCTCATTGGTACTGGTTAAAAAATTTTTATTGTTTTTATCGTTTTGTAAACATAAATCTAACTGATTTTAATTAAACACATTAATCTTAATCCAATATATTTAATAACAAAATATAACTAAATAAAATTAAACAAATTACATATAATTTTCAGATTATAAAATCCAAAAACAACAACAACAATAACTGTGACTCCACTCCTATAGACTATAACACACATGCATAATATTCAGGCCTGTCATTCACTCTTAA
>CAJUYH010008344.1:0-15641 GCA_910591685.1 Galerucella tenella | reverse complement strand
TTATTGGATACACAACAGTAACTATTTCTAGCGATATAACAATAGCTATTTGTATTACTAGGGAGGAAAGTGCCACTTTTTCTCCCGCAGGAGGGAGGGAAAGACACTTCACTCCCATGTGATACATATGATTTTTCCTCCTACCCACCTTTTTTTGAAAATTTATTTACGACACAAATAGGTAACGAATATAATTAAGAACACAAGAATTATTTATTAAACAAATTTATCAATATATGTCATACAATTAAGTAGGTACATAGTATTGTTTAACTATATTTAAGAATTATTTATGTTAATATTGAATGTTCAGTTTTGAGCAGCACTTATATGAACACCATTGGAAGAAGATAGGGTTTGAACAGGAGCTTTAGTATTTGAAATATTTTCGCTAAGCACATTGTAATGGTGGTAACTTCTAGAAGTGCTTGGCTGATTTTGATCAAGTTCAGGTTCTACATTATTTCCCATAATTTGATCAGAAATTTTTCTTATTTTTGTGTAAGATAACCTTTTGCGATATTGGTTGATTTCCAAGCCATCAATTGGTGTAATCATGGACTTGAGAAAAGCCTTTGATACCGTGGACCACTCAATATTACTAGAAACTCTATAAGATTATCATATATGCCTTGGTTAATCCTATAGGTAACTATATATATTGTATTATTATTATTCTTACTCATTACATTATATTACTCATCTCTCATACTCATACATATTCACTTTCATACTATATGTCTTATTTTGTAGTGTTTGTTATATTATTGTAGTTTTCTGTATCTTATTTTATATTGCAAAAACCTCATATAGAATTAAATTGTTTATCACGAAAAAGCTGTATCTACATCAGCTTCTGTGATTGTCTCTGTTTATTTAAAATATTGGTACACATTGTAAATTTTCCCATTATCACTGAATAAATATTATCATTTTAAGTATAGGTACACTTGCTAAGCACTTGCTGGTAATGTTCATCTATCCCGAACGCAAATGGGATCAGGCTCGGAAGTCACATATTTAGAAATTTACGGACAGTGTGACAGGTATTTAAAATGGCAGCCTTCTGCAGGTCGATGTATGTATTTTTGTGAAGACCTAGTTTGGTAAGGCTATCTTGTAGAGTTTTGGGAATTAGTCCCGTAGATGAAACGATGATCGGTACCACCTCTATTTTCTCTGCATGCCACATCTGTCTTACCTCAATTGCAAGATCGGTGTATTTTGCAATTTTCTCGTTGTATTTGTCCAGAATATTGTTATTATTGGGTACAGCAACATCCACCAGATAAACCGAGTTAGCTTTTTTATCCACAACTACTGTATCAAGCCGGTTATTCGTCACCCGTCAATCGGTGATAATTGACCTATCGTAGTATAGTCGAAAATCAGCATTCTCTAGCACCGAATTCGGATGGTACTTGTAATATGGGGTGTAGGTGTTAACTAATCCAAATTTGTTGGCCAACTTCTAATGGATGATGTTGCAAAGTTGATTGTGCCTGCGTAGGTAATCAATGTTAGCTAAGGCTGAACATCCCGACGTTATGTGTTGTATCGTCTCTGTTGTTTGTTGGCACCTTCTGCACTTGTCCGTAGCGATGTTTGGATCTTTTATGACAAATTTCTTGTGATTGTTTGTATTAATTACTTGGTCTTGAATTGCCATCATAAATTCTTCTGTTTCTGGAAATAATGTTCCATCAGATAGCCACTTATTTAATGCTTCCTTGTCGATATGAGGTTGATTGAGGTCGTGATGATGTCGACCATGAAGCGCTTTCTGGTCCCACTCCACCTGTTTGTCAGAATCTGTAACGATTTCAAGTCTCATATCAGGGCTTACAAGATTTAGGGGAGAATAGTTTTTATCTGCTTTTGCGACCATTTCATGCAATTCAGATGTTTCAGCCTTGGCAATGGAGAATTCTTGGAGCCTAGATATTTGTTTGTTATGTAAATTAACTATGTCCACTAGACCTCTCCCTCCCTCTCTTCTTGGTAGTGTTGTCCTGATAACTGATGATGTCGGGTGGTGACATTTGTGTTTGGTCATCATGGTACGGGTTGTTCTTTGAATATCCTCCAGCTCTGTCTTTGTCCACTTCAGAATTCCGAATGAGTATGTCAGGATCGGTATGGCGTAGGTGTTAATTGCTTTTGCCAGATTTCCTGCGTTCAACTGGGATTTCAATAAAGTAGTTACCCTTTGAGTGAACTGGCTCCTAATTTTGATTTTTGCTTGCTTTTGGTCTAGTAGCTTAGCTTGCTGAAATCTTAGATATTTGTAGGTCTCACCATTTTGCATGGCAGTTATAATTTTTCCATGGGTAGTAACACATCTCCGTTAACGATTTTACTCTTCTCGATATTTAAGGTTTTGCACTTGTCTAATCCAAATCCCATTTGTATATCACTGGAGAATTTCTCCGTGATATTAAGTAAATGTTGAATTTGATGCTGGTTTGATGCGTATATTTTGATGTCATCCATATTATATAAAAGGTGAGAAACAGTGCACCTAGTGTTCCTGTTGGCTTTAAGTTTATAGCCGTAATTCGTATCGTTGAGAAGATTGGAGAGTGGGTTCATTGCCAAACAAAACCAAAGTGGACTAAGGTAGTCACCCTGGAAGATCCCCCTACGGATAGAAATTCCATCAGTCTGGAGGTATTGGCCATTTATTTGTAAATGAAGGTTCGTTCGCCAGTGCTTCATCGATGATTCAAGAAAAGTAACAACAGTGGGATGTACTTTGTAAATTTTATTATTATCATTATTATTATTAATATTATTAATATCAATCCATAAGATCCCCAAAATAATAAAAGTTTGACTACTGAAATCAAGTTAAAGGCTATTACATTCCTTTGTTCCTACAATACTTTGAGCAAATTAAGATTTCGACTAGAACTCTATAAACTCTACTTTCCACGATTCCCGGAATAAACGCGACTTATGCATTCAATGGATTTACGAGTACTAGGTTTCCTGAAATTTATGGTCAATTTAATTCACAAAAAGTTGCAATTGGGTTGAAAAATATATGCATTCGTGAAGTTAACCGTGTATGTAACTTAGCTTTTCTCTGACAGTTAAGAAGAATATCAACTGGAGAATAATGTAGTTTGACGTGTTCGTTTTAGCAGCCTGATTTTACGAGGGCTCGAATAAATTTTTTCCCCAGATTATCTGATGAATATTGTCCGGTGCACACGAATTAATTCCTGCCAGGTTCCTTAATGACCAGCCTCTAAAAAATAAAAGTGTTTTCTGAATGTTTTAATGGATGTGAATTAATATTTTTAATCAAAACATCTTTTATAAAAATATATTTGTATACATGCATGTACTTACAATCAAAATTGTCTATGAATTCTTCAAGCCCCCAAGTTGATAAAAGGTTTTTGAATTCTATAGCACATGTGAAAACTAAAACGCGTGTTACTTCACCCACCAACGATGACAGGAAAATGGAACTAAGAACTAACGAGTTGCTGCGCATCGTTCTCGCGCACATCCAATTATCGCACATGATTGGTCAAACGACGACCGTTATAAATAACGAATATTCAAATTGCAAATAAATATCTACTAGACCAAGAGTTTTTTTTTCTATTTTAGGAAAAAAAAGGGTAATTTTTGTAAAAGAAATTTATAATATATTTTTCAACAGTGATAGCAGAGAGCTTATTAATAACGGAAATTATCACTTGTGGAAAGTCCTCCAGCCCACATAGTATTTACACAGCTCCGCAAATAAAGTTGTTTATCGTGTGTTTGTGAGTGATTTTAATTTCTGTGAAATAGTGTAGTTAGTTATATACAGTATAAGACTACCCTGTGAATGTTGGCAAGTACTAACTCCAAGTTTTAGGTCTCAAATCAATAAATTCATGTACTAAATATTCCATATTCTCCATTGTTTTGTGTCTTTTCACGAAGAAGGTTGGTGACTTTTTCCTCCAGTCGTATAAATATATATTTAGTTAGTTGTGAATAAGACGTATACCTGGCATTTCAATATTAAATCAAATTATGAATAATATATGAAACAAGGTACACACGTCAAAGTGAAAAAAAAACCACAGCAAAAATGATGAGCACTGGAGAATCCATTTCACTAAAGGAGATTTTAGACGAAATTATCAAAAGTAAAAATGAACTGAAAGCTAGGCTAGGCTTTTGTTGAAAATGCGAACAGTACAAAGTGAAACTATTGAATTACAAAAGAAAACCAAGAGTTTAAGCAAGAGGTTGAGAATTTAAAACGTGAAAATAAACAAAACAGTACTTATTATTATTTTTGGAATCCATAACATTAGAGAGAACTATAATATACAATACATCTGTTAAAATCGCTACTGGAAGTAGAAGTAACTCCACATGAAATTAACGATTTTTACACGTTGGGTAAAAATAATAATAGTCCATTAAAAATTGATTTTGTTTGTTCTTGGAAAAAGCGTGAATTATTAAGAAATTGTTATAAATTAAGGGTAAAAATATAAGTATCTCGCAAGATCTAACATCCAAACAGAGATACGAATCTAGTATTCTAAGAAAGCATCTACGTTTAGCCAAACAAGACAAACACAAAAATTGTTTTATCAAAAACAACAAATTATTTGTAGACGATAAATTTCACCTAGCCGAGGATCTTCTGGCTGTTGAGGATTAGGATAACCAACAGGAACAAAAACCAGCTAGCGCTCCCCCCACACCTTCTTCAAACAAACAAAATTCCACCCTGAAACCAACTATTCTACCCACTTTTAAGGATTCCACCAGTAGTGCGTCTCAAAGTGCAACAAGATATACTTTTAATTCGCCAGGTACGCTATGTCATACTAAATCTGGAAACTCTCAAAACAAACCTAGTAATAAGAGCCAGGGCCCTAAAACTAGGAATAATTCCCTGAAATAACTTCTATGTAACCATATTTATATTGTATTGTATTTATTTTATTTTTTTTGCGTTTATTCCGAGGTTTATTCATAAATTTTAAAGATGTTCACAGTAGCACATGTCAATGTACGTTCGTTAGTTCCCTACTTGGTAGATTTTCAGAGCTATATCAATGATGTGGACTGTAATGTTATTGGAATAACAGAAACGGGGCTTAATAATAAAATTAGTAATGATATGGTAGGTTTGCCTGGTTACAATCTTGTGCGTATTGATAGACCAACTAGAGGAGGCGGTGTTGGTTTGTATGTGAAAAGGAATATTAAATATACATTCATCGTGTCCGATAGCAATGAAATTATTGAATATATATATATATATATAACTGTAACTATATATATATATATATATATATATATATATATATATATATGAAGGTAGCTAATGCCAACTACAACATTGCTATAGGTACTGTATATAAACCTCCAAAGTGTAATAGTGTACAATTCATTAATCATGTACAGGATATGTTTGAAAACATTTTGTCACATTATGATCATATTATTTGTGTTGGTGATTTTAATATTAACATGTTGGACTTGGATAACGCATTAACGATACAATTTACTGATATATTAGAGATGTTTAACCTTATACAACCAATAAAAGTACGTACTCGTGGTCTATCTCTCCTTGATTTGTTCATTACAAATTTTGATGTTGATATATGCACACATGCACAGAGTGGGGGAGTATGGATTTTATTGCTAATCATGCAGGGATTAACTGTAATATTGCTCTTAGTTCGGAATCACCAGGCATTCCTAAAATTAGTTATAGTCCTTTGAATCAAATTGTGTACAATGAATTTCAGCTAGATCTTCAATCTCTTGAATGGCATCACATTTATACAACAGATGACATTGATGAGAAAATAAATATCTTACATAGATATATAATTCAAAGTTTGAACATGCATGCTTCATTAAAAACAGTTAAGGTCAAGCGGAATTGTTACGCCCCTTGGATAACCCCATCTATTAAAATTATGCAAAAGTTGAGAGAGAACAGTTGCGAAATTATACGAATACGGCAATACATGCTGAAAAACGTGCGTACCTCAATCACAAATTCCAAAACTGCAGCATTAAAGAGAAATGGAAAAAGCTTTAAGAATTGAAGATATCCAAAAGTAACCATAGACATTAGAGTAAGAACACTCCAAGGTCGATGTTGTAGGTGTAGCTTATACTATAATTAGCTGCAATAAGAAAGCTTGTTCCATCAAGACCAAAGCAGGCAAAAGAGAAGTACTTCGGGACTAGGCGTAAACCTGCAAATACTTTGCTACATCCAGAAGATTAGGCTATTGGAAGGACTACAAAAAAGGTCTAACGAAATACAAATCCAAAAAATAATTCCAAAGCACCACTTTAACGGTATTGGAGCTGAACAAAGAGATTACTCCAGCCTTAGAGGAAAGTTTGAGATGCTTACTTGACTCTCACTTTCCTAGATCAACACTTTCTAAAGATAAAGCGATGGTTGATTTTGATGAACCTGTTTACAGGCTACTAATATCTTCATACTCTGAAAATTCCCCGGAGAGCATGTTACTTTTCCAGCCCTTTCAAAGCAGGTCTCTGATATCCTAGCTTCTACTTTATTCCTAAGAATTGCAAACTTTCTCAAGTAAAGCCAAAGTAGTATAGACCTATTAGCTCCTACTGTCAACTCGGAAGTATTGAAAAATAACCGCGTGATACATAAAAATTAGATATATATCAAATATTCCGCTTCACGAAAAACAATTTGCCCACCAATCGGTCAAAATCTACTACAGATGCATTGCATTATCTCGTAATATACGAAAGGCCAATAATTCAATTGAAGTGGCACTATGTGAATTCATAGATATAGAGAATGCACCTCAAAAAACTCCTCAACTTCGCCAGAAAATCTACTGATTAGCCCGGCTGCTTTGAAGGGTCTGAAGTGTACAGCTAAAAAAGTATCTTTATCATGCGTCCAGAGCATAAAGGACAATTCCTTGTCGGGAAATAGAGCTGCTAATCGTCTCGCAAAAGAAGAATATTGTACTCTTTCTATCGGATCTGAACCATTTTGTGGTATCCCAAAAAGTGGCATCGTGGAAAAACTCCGAAAATGGAAGAAGAAACTCAGTGCAGCGTATAGTAGAATAATTCTTAATTCACATTAACTTTAATCGAAGCTATAAATTACTCTGAGTGGACCTCAAAAATCTTGCATTCTTCAGCTTCAAAATATTCATTGATGGTCTAGTTGTGAATTTTTTGGTTCAGGTAGTAACAAATTTTTTAAAATGTGATGTAACAACGTTGACTTGAAAGTAAGGAGAAGATTGTGGATCCAAAAAAAATAATATGAGTTTAACGTTTATAACTGTAACAATTACGAATGAAAATTAATATACCTCCAAAAATGTGGTCAATTGCTTGCAATGCAAACTGTTTAATTTTTCCAATGCTATATATGAGTGTGGGGTTATCTCCGTGATTCTTAATAGGCCAGTTTGGAAAAAAAAAAGCAAAAGCACCATTGTATTTGATAAAGGTTATGAGAGTGATATTTTCAATCATTCAATTCCGGATATTCCCGTTTTACTTTTTGCTATGATATATGAAGAAAATCTATCATGGTTAATGAAAGACATAGACAGGCCATGAACTGAAATGAGTGGAAGTATAACTTTCTCCATATATGACATGAAATTGGCATTTATTGTATAGAACAAATACAAATGGCTCCAAATTATGGAGTCTGTTTTTTTAATCCCATTGAATTATTTGGCAAAGGAGCAGATTTAATAGACTTGAAGTATGAATTTAGTTAAGCTTGCCTGAGTACCAGTCCAAGACATTTTTATGATTTTAGTTGGCAAACTTATTCAAGTCTAGCTGGAAAATCTGCTTTTTCTGCACCCCTTTGAAAGAACTTTTAACGACACCCCTGCTAGTGATGAAGTTGGAGTTGTGAGACATGTTAATATATATCCTACGCTAAGTACGAGGCAAACGGCCACTATGAGAATTGCAAGGGCTTTAAAACGACATCTTACTCTACCTCCGACGCTCTCGCTTGGCGGAATCTAGGATACCGGAAAATAATGTCCCATTTAATGTGGAAACTGTTACGCTTACGTCTTGCCACTCTTATACAAACATTTATTAATTGACTTTTGAAGCCGATCGATGATGATTTTCTACAATTAGTTGATTACTCACTCCGCTAACTGAAAAAGTTTGTTACAAACGACGGATTTCAATTCCATATTAGTTTTCTCTAGAATCAAGAGAATTCCAGTATTTGAATATGTTTCAGGTTTTGAAGCGCCTTGAGAATAGATTGTAGAAACTTCTATTAGTCACTTTTATGAATATCACGCACATGGTAGCTATCTTACTGGTCCGTTTGCTACGATCCACCGATCAAGTAATATTGAATGCTTTGAGATCTATACATAAAAAATTCATTATTCAGGAAAACGGAGGACGTTTCCATATTTTCCATGGTTTTGCGAATATTTCGGGAAGGAAGTATACCGAGAGAAGAGTTATTTATAGACAAATAAACTGATTTGGTTGACCCCCCTTTGTTTAAAACCAACATTGCTTATTTTTATTAAGAAGCCATATTAACGTGAAAATATTGGGGAATTTTAATATAAAAAAATGATTTATTTGAGTGTAATGTCTTTAATGTAAAAATATTTGTTCTCCTTAAAGCACACCTTCATACAATTGTTCTTCGGAAACTATGAAAGTCTACGAAGCACAATATAATATTTTGTTATAAAATGTAACAATGCTATTTGGGTAAAAATAGTTTTCATTACTCAGGATAAAACCTAACATCTTCAATAATATTCCATCACTTTAAAACAACAAATTGAATATTCATAGTAAATCATTTGAAAGTTTTGACAAAAATTTATATTTTTTAAATAAGCCTATAGATTATTAGCCTCAAATAAGATCTACTTTATACCGAAAAAATAAGTATTTCAGTATAATTGTACATTTATTGTTACAAGAAAAAAAACTTATTTGCTACAAATCACATATTTCTTCACCACCAGTAAGAAATTACATTAGCCTACAAATTATGTGGCAATTGAAACTAAGAATTCTCACCCCACCCTTTCCTATTATTCAGTAACGGTCACCACCTGTATACGTTTGGCGTCACTCTGCATGTGAAATTAGATCAGTTTTTGCAATTTTACTAATTTTTTTTTTGTGAAGTATGTAGTTGAAGTGCTCTGGACAAAAATAAGTTAAATAATAGAATGAATTGTTAACTCATGGCGATTACAAGAATTGTGAGATATCTTTGAAGGTGAGGAAATAAATGACAATTATTATATTCAAGTGGGAAGAAGTAACAAGTAAGCGAAATGTACCTCAAACATACACATTTCTCAATTAAACCTGTCAGGTCTACTCCAAGAACTCCAAAAAACTACTATGGGGAAAGCATTAATGAGCACAGTTAAGGATAGACAAGGCTATCTTGTGGATACCATCGTTGGTTATGTTTTAGATCATGTAGGTATGTTTAATTTAAACAACGTATGGTTTCTATTTTATAAATGTATGGTATCTATTTTAAAAATGTTCAGTTTTCTTTTTAATAGATCAAAATATTCAGCAGCAAGTTTTTTATTCCTATATATCCTGCTTTCTTACTAAACAGTTTTATGCATAAATAGAGACCATTAATTTTAATTAGATTTAAACATGTTTATCATAAAAATACTGTAATTTTAATCCGTGTCCAGACTAACCATCGACCAATTCGATCGACTAGTCCACACATACAAAACGAAAGTCAACTTTGTTGTTCGACATAGTCTGGAAACGGCTTAGACAAATATTTGTGAAAAATATATTTTCCTAAGTAACCTAATTATTTAGAGAACCGTGTGGAAGTTACCCATACAGCTCAATACACCGTGAACTTTTAATATATTTCTAAATATTTAGAAACATTTCGAAAGCTCAGTGTATTGAATAGTGCATGTAGGTAACTTCCATAAACAAAAAACAGTACCATAAATAATTCGGTTTTTCAGGGAAATATATTTTTTCACTATAAGGCAATATAATGCTCATGAAAATTATGGTTCGGTTATGATAAATACGTTGAATTTTAGTATAAATTAATAGTTTTCTTGAAGAAGGAACATTTGTTTCCAACAAAAAAATATAATTTGCTGGGAAGATACATTTTTTACGAATAAAAAACATATATACCTTTTTTTGGTAAATAAATATATTTTACCGATACAATGAATTTTTTTATGATAGAGAAATGTCATTCTGCCATAAAGTAATTTTTTTTATAATAAAACAATATAGTTAGCTTGCAAAAATAAGTATCTGTTATTGGAAAACTACTTTATTCAATTTAAATGCTTTCAAAGATTAATATAACTATTTTGTCATTATACCTCAACAAATTTTGTTGGAGACAAATATGATACATTTTCACAAGAATAAATGTAATTTTCTATAGAAAACTCATTTTATTGATGACAATGAATAATTTTTTATTCATCAACAATATTACCTTCCGAACTTGGAACAAATCCTTTTTTAACGACAAATTAAATATTAGTTAGGCCATATGGAAAATCATATTTATTTGACATAATAAGATTTTTATTGTCACAAATAAATCTTTTCCTCGGTGTATGTATTTACATTTTTTCTTGATTTGTCATTAGTTCGTTATTTTATTGTTACTATGTTGATTGGTTCTGTTGTACCATTTCCAGTAAGTCCAATAATGTGAGTCCGTACAGCAGACGTGACGTATTAAATTTGCAATTGATTTTTTTATTGGGTTCGTTAAATTATACGGGACGCACAACATACCTTTACTATCTATATAGCTTCACCGGTAGGTACATTCAATATCAGACTGTTGTGGAAATCATAAGAGGTAGACATATTATAATATGTCATGTCACGTGAATTATGATTGAAAAAGTGAACAAAAAACTTGAATTTTTGACATATCTACCAGCCTAAGCCACCTAAAAATAAACTGACTACTGTACATAACTTTTCTTAGGTCACTTCTTTCTTTGCACTTTTTTACCATCTACTGAAATGAAGAAAAATTCAGTTGGCAATTCTAAAGAGGAAAGTTCGAAACTCACAAGAAACAATTTTGTTTTAGCTTATTTATAGTTATACAAGTCCGTTTGGGAAATGTATAGACTCAAAAATCAATTCTGTAAAAAACTATGAAACATAGCTTCAGTAAAATTGACTGATAATCAAGCCCTCAGTGAGAGGAAATATTGAAAAAATAATCATTAAAAGGAACTAATATAGAGTAAAAGAATAAAACTGGCGTGTATAACAGCGCCCTTAGATATTAATTCGGAAAACTTTCCATACACTAACTTTACCACGTACGACAGACACTTTCCGACAGTAATCGAAATTTTCCGAGCACGACTCTATAGAACTACGTTACCGGAATGAAAGTACAGAGTATTTTCTCCACAACACACCAAGTTACACTACAGGTAGTTAGCGTGACTGGCACGCGGCAGCAAAGCAGAGCAAGCGCCATATTGATTTTAACTTGTCGCAGAAGGTGTCTGCCTTCATTCTGGTATAGAACACCGTATTACAAATTCTTCTTGAGTCATAGACCAGGCAAACAACAAATATGGAAAATATTGTACATGACAGGAATAGCATATCTTCCCGAAATATACAGTATCTGTTATCAAATTTAATCTAGTTAGATATTATATTTATTCAAAAAAAGATGGATAATAATAAGTAAAGCAGAGAAATTAGTATGGAAAACCTACTTTCTTGTTCGTAACAATAACCATAATAATTCTAGACTTCTGATCTGTATTTAAAAAAATCAGTCTGTTTCTTGGAGCAGTTTGGTAAGGAACCTTGAAGAATTCGTAAGAATCTTCCTAAAAGCTCGACATCTTGTGATATGCTCGGAAAAAAATATTAAATAAAACATTTCTAAGGCAAAGAATCTGAAGTGAATAATTTGAATAATGAATTACACTATTCCATAGCCTCTGCATTATTGTGGTACTTTACGAAAAAGATTAGCGTACCTATAGTTTTGGAACTCCATAGAATTTTAATTCCTTGTTTACTAAACTGGAAAGCTATTATACTACTCAAGGCATATTGTAGAATTTATATAACTAATAACAAGTGTTATCTTTACCAACTGGACTGTTGTTGGAGGGGCCTCTGCCGGGACAATATTCTTACTTCGATATGTGGTTGTAGTAGAGCGGCCGACAAAATTGTCAGCAATAGCAGGTAGACTAAGCAGTACAGGATTATATTTTCAGTACGTTTGAATTGCTGCCAGAATTTTTGAGCATTTCCGACCATTGCCGGACGATGGCTTACGGAGCGAGAAGACTGTGCAATATTAATTTGTTTTGCTGATTTTTTGTTCTCTTTCGGAAAATTTCGGAACCTAACGTTGCTGATAGATACTGGAAAAGGTTTGATGGAAGGAATATTAACTTTCATAATCAAGTACATTTACACCCTGAGTTGTGGAATTCGTAATTTACGAGTATACAAATTAAAACTGTTGGGAAAAATATATGGGTTACTAACTGTTGACTAGTGTTGACATACCAAATTACTCCTTTTTTTAAAACCACATGAGCCGCTGCGATGGAAATGATTTCATCTTCCTCAGCTATTCTTGCTAGGTTGATGTAGCCCCTCTACTTAAATTACGAGTAGCTTCACCATATATCAGGACGAATTTAGGGTCTATTCTGTTGTCAAGAGATTTGGAAATTAAGTCATTATGATAGTCAGTGACATTAGCTGAGAATAAAATAAATGTTTAGAACGTTTTGAACGAATCTGGACTGTACACATTCTAAATCGAAACGATTCATTCTCAAACCCATATTATGTACCCTCGTGGAACTTTGTCAATTGATTGATTTATTGCTACTTACGCCGTGTTTATTAATGAACTATTGGTAAAATGTGAAAATAATATTCTCCTACAAAACTGCTGGACTTTTTTTTGTCACGTTTTATACGTGAGTATAAATAATGATAACTGATTTTGGAAATATTTAATGTACCAGAAAAAGGCTCACAATACATGTAACAATGTTCAACATTACATAAAGCTGTTGTGGATATAGAATAAAAATGAACTACTATTGGCTCAACATATAAGTCGCGATTATAAGAGTGGAAGCGTTGAAAATATTACTATTGAATGGAAGATTCTACTCTGATAGATCGAGCAGTATAATAGATCAAAGAGAAGAAAACAAAAATAAATCCGTATGAGGAATATAGTCTTCAAAATACTGCCTCCAAATAAATTACTGGAAAAAAAATCGCACGAGCCCTCACAAAGCTGTGCTCTTTGCAAGTTAATGAAATTCAATTGTAATAAATGTCATCTTTAGCTATTAACCACTTCTGCTTGAAATTCATTAATATGTTTTTATAATTCCAATAAACTTTTTCCAGCATTTGCTTGGTCTATAAATTCTCCAGCAATACGATTGTTCTTGATTGATATCAAGGAATCAGTGTCACCATTCCTCTTCGACGAATAATCATTTGTTCTCAAGATATGAATTAAAGGTTGTTTTTATTTGAATATTATATAGCAAACAATTCACCAACTGTTAACAAAGTGGTTGAATTTTCAATGAATGATTGAAAATGCGTTTGTTTTGGTTTGTAATGTTATCATAGTGGAATAAAATGTTAACACCGATTATTATAGCCAATCGAGTTGAACGATACGTTATTCAAACTAAAAATCATATATAAATATGAATTCATTCGGAAACACTCTATTTTATTCAATATATCAACCATCAAATAGCCTGCTTAACTGTTTTTTCAATAGTATATTCTGAGCCAAGAGTAGTTAATTTGTTGCTGCCTACGATCGGTCTAATCTAGAAAGGGATAAAAAGTTTACCAAGACCACAGAAATTTTGAATAATATTGCCAATTCGCAAAAATCAATATCTAAGGGAAGATGTGAAGGGGTTGACATTTTCTCTTTCTTTTAACGTTACTGGAATATTGATAAAATACCGGTGGCTAGTCATTGCGAGGGCACTGGAATTTCAAGTTCTATGGTTAATATTTTGGAAGGGGGTGGCTTAGTAGATATCGTTATAGAAATCACCTCATCAATTTTTTCCATGAATTTAGAATAGCACTGTACCTATGTACCTACAGTTCGTTCGGTGAATCTTTTCCCATGTATGAACTTATTCACATACTACTTTTTGTAGTACGTCTCTTTCCTACTCACAGAATCTAAACCCCCTAAATGAAACCGTTTGTACCATTACAACATAATATAACAAACAGAGATAGCCATATGATGAATGTCGGCGATAAGTATAACGCGAATTTGTACGTTGACAGACCAAAGACTTTGTTTACATTTTTATTTCACATTTTTGCCCCTTGCATATACAGTTAATTTAAAAAACAGTTGTTATAACGACTTACTTACTCCCGAGTGTTCTAATTATTGTGGTAAGTAAAGATTATTTATCTACTTATTATTTATTTACTTCGCAATGAAAACTAACCTTAAATTGACATTTCAATATGGTTATGGATAGAATTCCATCAAACTGAATTGTATGAAACATATTTAGCTTCCACCAATGTAGAAAATATTAGCCTGATTTTCTGAAAGATCAGAACTATTTATGAATGACTTTTTTTAAGAATAGGTATGCCTGGAAAAACGCACAGGAGCTGGTTCTAAATATGGGAGTATTTTGAGTTAGAAAAAAGAAATGGAGGACATATTATTCTTGGCAAGACAACAGCACTAAAAAATTTAAAAAAACTGAATTGCTACAAATTGCAAAAACGAAAGGAAAAGGAAACGTGTATAAAATTGATGAGTTACTACGAGATCATGGTCATGAAGTGCTCGCACTACCGCCATATCATTGTGAATTCAACGCTATTGAATTAATTTGGGCAAATTGCAAGTCATATTACAATAAATATATTAGTAAAGATGGGTATTCAGATAGCTCTGTTATAAATATTTGGAAAGAGGCACTGCAACAATGTGTTAGGCATACTCATGAAATTATAGAAAAGTGGTATGCCCGAGAGCAAAATATAGTTGATTAGCATTCAACCAATTACCATAGATATAAATACTGGCGATAGCTCTGATTCTATGAAGAAAATTAAATGAAATTTATTGTATATAATATTTATGAGTCTTAAATATACATATTCAAAATATTTCTTATTTATTTTCACAACCCAAAAGATTTCTATTTTCCATTGTTGAACTGTATGGATGGGACGGACCAATAGTAATGGTTGCCAGCCATAACACTAAAAAGGCAATTCTGATTTGCAAAGTTTCTACTGAGGAAATTGTTATTAATTCTAACTCTTATGCATGTAAATTTGCAGAATAACCCTATAAAACTCTGGAATACTAACAGTTTTTTCAAAATAAAGGTTTAGGTAGCATATCGCTAAATGGCTGTGAAATATTTACAAATATCTAGCTTCAATAAATAAATAATGCACACCGTCATTTTAGCCACATCCTAATTAAAACATCAATCTACGACCTACGTGTAATTTAATGTACAGTTGGTTCGGTGAATCTTTTCCCATGCGTCATCATTCATATA